>JARHVA010001027.1:3132500-3152500 GCA_037957365.1 Torreya grandis
TTATAGGTATACATTGTGGGTATAGATGGTTAAAGACCAATAAAGAAATTGGACAAGGTTTAAGTAGGATGAACATAGAAGATATATAACGTATTAAGATTTAATCAATTTTATATCATTTGATAGACTAAGTTAACCATCCTCACCCTTAATCTATGCTTTGATGGTTGAGTATTCTCATCTCACTTGGGAATAAATAGACATTATCATATGAGTCTTTTGTGTTTATTTTCTTATACAAATTTTGATGTTTTCATAATACATTACCTATTCTTGATTACCATAACCACCAACCTATTGATGGTTGGGGTGGTAAGGGCCACTGATGGGGGGCTTATAGGTTTGGTGGGGCAGGCTCATCCTGATCAATTGGTTCAGCTCTTATTCGATGAATTTGTATGGAAGATGGTAAAAAATATATTTATTGATTTAATTATATATTAGTATAAATTATTAACATTGAAATTGATTTTCATAGTGATATTGTTGGCTACTAACAAACATTGTGGATAGAATTTGGAAGGGAATTATCAAGAGGGTGAAATAAATAAGTTTGAAACTTTATCTAGGTACTTGTAATGGTAGTGTTTAAACTTATTCATTATGATGAATTAAATAAGAATCATATGATTATGTTACTAACTTATATGATCTAACAATGGGTTTAGATAATATATTGTTCATTGATGAACCAATTCTCATAGTTCTAATAATCTGATATGAAAAGGATTTGGTACTATTTGACTTATGTTAAAACTAAGCATCTCTACTTATATTCTTTCTAGATTTTGATGAGAATCACTTAGATAGTTATGATGAATCTATTTCAAAAAATGGTTCCATTTAAAAATATTTTCATTAGGATTAATGTTTATTTAAGATTTTTGCTTATGAAATTATAAACAAATGGATGGTTACAAATAGTGAGCTAAAGTTATATACTTCAAAATGAATATGAATTTATTGAACGAGATAGAATATATTTAATGTTATTGAATTACCTGCAAATTTATACTCACCTTAGTCACTTGGATTTAAAATTAATAAAGTATCATGATAATTACCTCAGCTAGATTATTAATGAGATACATGTTTTTTCTCATCTATAATTACATAGTTACATTAGAGCATCTAACCCTTGTAGCAATAAGTAAAGTTGGACTATGAAGAAAATGAAATAAATACTTTATTATATCATGTACTTCAGACCTATTGGTTTCATGCAAGGTATGTTTCAATTATAAATTATTATCTAATTTATACATATGGTTATCAAAGCTTAAATTAATTCATAAAAAAAATAGAAATAACAAAAGAACTGATAAATCTTAAATGCAATAGCCATGCAAAATACTTTCCTTATTTGCTTGATTAAATGAATACATTCTAGAAAACTATAATAAAGCCCAAAAAGAATAAATTATTATCATTAAATCTATGATTCTTCCCCTTATGATGAACTTATGTGGTAGGTTTCCACAACTACCAATATCAAGTTTATAATAATTCCTTGAGTGGAACCTTTTATTTGGGTTCCCTTCATCTTGAAACTTGAATAAACCTACTTGGTTGGTTGCCTTAGCTACCAGCAATGAAATTCATTAAATTTACTTATGAGGAACCTTTTATTTGGGTTCTACTTGTCTTGACACTTGAATGAATTATGTTGCTTTATTCCTTAAATTCTAATTTTTGTTTATGATTTTATGGAAATGAATTATTAACACCTTAATGTTTATAAAGTATTCATTTATTAAATAATTTATGAGATAAAGAGTGATCTTTAATGAATAGATATCTAATTTTATTATTGATTGTATAAGATATCCTTTTATAGGTAACTTTGATTGAATACTGGTAAGCCTTACACTCTTTTATATAACATTGGCTATGCCAAGGTAGTTGAATAAACTATAGGATGACATTATTGATTATATAAACACCTGAGATTGATTTGAATAATGTACAAGTAAGTGAAAGGACCGTTAAGGATGTAAGGTATTATAACCTGACTGGTAGCACTCAAAATATTGTAGTAAATCTATTTGTTCTTATAGTTTTATAATTCATGCTTGAATGATGAAAATTATACAGGTATGGAGTTAATTTTATTGCTGAGTTTTTTTACTTGTCTATTTATATAGCTTAAATATTGATTTAAATACTTAAGTGACCTAACTAATAACTCAAGAACATTAAGTATACCCTTATTGGTTAATTACTTTCTTTAACTTAGCTATCCTTGAGTGGGATTGAAACCCATTGAGGAAAATGAGGAATTTATGTACCACTTATGGTACTCAGGACTTATCAGTGTATGCATACATAGATATGCCTTGAATATCATAATACCTCTAAATAACAAGTACTCTCTCCATAGTGACTTTTATATGTACATATCTCTAGTGAATTTTTTCAATTTACCCTCTTTTGGTTATAGTCACATTAATGCATAGTTTGTCGAATGTCTCATTACATTAGCAAGTGGGTAAAACATGTATCCAAAGTGTACTCTGATATGCAATTCCAATTTTTTTTTTGGGGGGTTGTTTCATTTGTCTTCACCATCCTTATATTTTGGGGGGTTTCATTAACATATTCATTTAATTCAATAGTACATCCATCCTCAAGAGTATCCCTCCTAAAAAATGTCTAAGAATCACTCGATCCCCTTTCCCATGCTAGAAGACATTGTAAAATACTCAAAAACCTTCTTGTTCTCACTAATATTTATAATATTGTTTTGGTTTTTCTTTCCTAAAAATTTTCACCTAAAACCCCCTTCACAACACACACAAAAAATAGAAAATCTATTCACAAACTCTCTTCCCAAAACATATAAAACATTACAAATCTCAACCATTTTTGACACATTGACTAAACCTCTTCCATAAAATACTTTGCCACTCACAAACTCATACTTGCCTCACATAATAATAATAATAATAATAATAATAATAATAATAATAATAATAATAATAATAATAATAATAATAATAATAATAATAATAATAATAAGAACAACAACAACAACAACAACACCAACAACAACAACAACAACAATAATAATAATAATAATAATAATAATAATAATAATAATAATAATAATAATAATAATAATAATAATAATAACAACCACCATTGGTTCTAGTGTGTTTGAAAAATTTGTAATGATGGTCTTTTCCTCAAAAAAAAAAATCAGCTAAAGGGCATTTCCCCCCACTTCTGCTAGACCATTATGGAAAACTAGAAATATTTCCATCCTAAGGACAAAGATCCTCCCCCCAAAATTTATTATTCTCAAAAATTGGGGCATCCAAAAAGTTTAATACACACTCTCAAAAGATTTAGTTTGCAAGCACACTAAATGGAAGGCTTCTCTAAAAGGCTAGGTGAAACTAAACTTTGATGGCACCTCTAAGGGCAACCTAGGTCTTTTAGGGGGTGGAGGTAGTATAAGCAATTATAAAGGAGATATTTTAGATGCATATGTGGGTTTAATGGGAACCCAAATAAATCACCTAGCTAAGGCCAAGGCTACCCTATGGGGTATATAGTTGGTGACAAGCATCAACCATAATAGGATCAGTGTTGAGGAGACTTGATAAACATTCTAAATGCCTTGGAAAGAAATACTACACCCTCACACACCATTAAGTACATCATTGATGATATTAAGCGTATCCTAAAGGTTTTATCTCATGTTCAACTCATACACACCTATAGGGAAAGAAATGGGGTGACCAACCTCCTTGCCATCATTAGACTTGATCTCCACCTTTTAACTAACTATCATGATGTAGGTAGTGTCCCATCTAATGACCTTAATGCCATATGAGCTTAAGGTACTATTAAAAGTTAAAAAATGATTTATCTGCACGTGTATGACCTCATATCTAAGGGGAAAATCTCAATTAGATAGATCCAAAATTATTTCAAAGAGAGGGGTCTTAATTATTTTATGAGCCTTTAGTGGGAATTCCAAACCATTCATGCTCTTTTCAAATTCTCCCCCTCTAAAAAATTCATTCCACCTATTTCAACTCTGTGCACACAATCTCCATGGGAGGTGATAATGATAGGTTAAAACCTACTTATTAGAAGAAGGTTCATTAATAGAAGAAATTATAGAGGAAGATGAAAAAGGGGGACTCATGAAATTCATGGAATAGGTTATAAAACATAATGTTGAGATTGCCCATGACTTCATGGTGGCCTGGAATGAGCAAAAAGTGACCATCTATGGCATCACTATTAATTTTTTGAAGGAATTCATCATCAAGGAAACTAGAATGTCTTGTGGAAGCAAAAAGGCTTTTAAAGATCAATGGAAAAAATAAGAGTTGTTACAGTGATTTTTTAGAACAAATGACTTTGTGTAGATAGACAAAAAAGGCTTTTTATGCGCTGATCTTTTGCATTACTAGTCTAACATTTGCCTTCAAATCATATGGTATATGAAACTCAAAGGTAAATATACACTTATTTTTTCCCACCATTTTTTACTTAATAATTTCATTGGATATAAAATTAGTTTCCCCTACTTTATACTAATATCCCTTGAGAGTATCATCCTGCTACACTAAGTGAATGACACAAATCTCATCATTAACCAAGGCTTGGTTCTCTTTTTAGTTAAACATGGCCAAACTCTCTATATTTGAGAGGTCCTCCCTGAGGTTTCCTCCTCTGGGGAGGACTACTAGGAGGACCCCCCAGTGGTGGATCCCATCAAGGGATCCTACCAGCTCTTTGATCGCACCCCCTAGGATAGTTTATCAAAGTCCCCCTAATGATTTCCCCCTTAAACTATTTATCCCCAAACTAAAACCTATTGATCTATAATTGGGTACTCCTAATAAGACAACTTGGAAAGGAAAATCCATTGTTATGGATGAGATGGAAAAGAATAAATTACAGGTTGATAATTTCAACTCGAAGATTCATCAAGTAGGGTTGAGTCTAGACAAATTCATTTAGGACTGGAATTCACTCCACAAATAGGTTCAAGCCACAATTTAGGATTTCATCCTTTCTACACAACCCACTCACTCCCCTACCTTTCAATCACCAAAGGTTTTAAAATCCCCCCTCAGGGCTCCCCTAAGGGAGTTGCCCCCTCTAAGTAGTCCCCCATGCAAGCTAAAGGAAAAAATAACACCATAATGATCTTTCTCAGATAAGTAGTTGAAGACCCCAAGAACCAAAATCGAGAAAAAATATCAAAGGAAAAATATATCATTCTAGTGAAGAATACTACAGATGCTAAAGACCCTTAGGAGGGACTTTCCTCCTAGTTATGTTCTAGTTTCCTATTTTTGTTTTTGTTATAACTCTGTAACTTCAAATTTTTTTATTTCTCAACCTTGTTGATGACCTGTTGATACTCTTGTACTACACTTTGGTGGTTCCAGGTCCCTGTAAAACCTGAATTTTACCTTATCAAATAATAATAATAATAATAATAATAATAATAATAATAATAATAATAATAAACCTTTAGTTGTTTTGAGGTTTTAAGTTATTTCTAATTTCAGAAACGCCGATCGACATGTCAAATCCTACATTAACTATTATTTGAAAAAAAGATGTTAAATATCTAGTTATATATGTTGATTTATACAATATGTATTTTCTATAGTTAATAATAGAGTATATTGGTAGTTTCCCCAAAGGTGCAAGTTACATTAAAAGGTTGTATTTTTTTTTTGGTAAGGTGGGTTTTTGTACAGTAAAAGAACATAAATTTGCACTTCTACCTCACTTAAAACTTATGAGCACTATTCCTCTCTTATATTTTGTACATGAAATGTTAATAATAATAATAATAATAATAATAATAATAATAATAATAATAATAATAATAATAATAATAATAATAATAATAATAATAATAATAATAATAATAATAATAATAATAATAATAATAATATATTTTTGGTGGAGGTCACAATAAAAAATAAGGAAGGGTAAGGCCATTTAGAACATTAAAGTGATGAAAGATTTTCAAGTGAGCTAAGAGGGTATTTTTTTAGAATTGGAAAAAAAAATATACAATGTAGAAAGGTAGGTGAATTCTCAAGCCATTGTAATAAACGAATGTCTAAAACCATGCAACCCACAATTATGCAAGGTAAAGTCACACAACAACAAAATTTATTTCTTTAAAGATAAAGACAAATGTGTGTGTGTGTGTGTGTGTGTGTGTGTGTGTGTGTGTGTGTGTGTGTGTAATATTGTATATATAGAGTATATTATTATATAATTATTTTTCACTATATTATAATCTTATATTAATATAATAATATATATTAAATATAATAATAATTTAAATATATTAAATGCTATATATAATATATAGTAATAAATATTATATATATATAAAATATTTATTACTATATATTATATATAACATTTAATATATTTAAATTATTATTATATTTAATATATATTATTAAATGTTATATATAATATATAGTAATAAATATTATATATATATATATATATATATATATATATATATATAATGTTATATTAAAATCTACATATTACTTATAAATTAGTTATGATTATATGTGTATTATTTATTTATCATAATGTGGGAATATTTTTTATGGTAATTTATTTCTACAATTTATTGTTGTAATTATTAATAAATATAACCAATGAGATATGGGTGAGTTGGTAAGTGTCTTGGTTGTTTCTTTTATTACCTATAAATTAGTTATGACTATTTACATATTATTTATTTATTTATTATCATGTGGTGATATTTTTGTGATAATTTATTTGTTGTTATTATTATGATTATTTATAAATATGATGTGGTAGTATTTTTTTATGATAATTTATGATTATAATTTCATTGTTATAATTAATTTTAAAAATAATACGGTAAAATCTATATATTACCTATAAATCAATTATGGTTATCTATCTATTTTTTATTTACTTAATTATTATGTGATGATATTTTTATGATAGTTTAACTTTTAAATCTCATTGTTATGATTATTTATAAATATGATATAGTCAAATCTATATATTACCTACAAACTAATTATGATTGTCTGTTATATACATGTTTATGTGAATGGGGTGATCCAATTACATATGTGAATTAGATGAAGATTTTCTTGAAGATAAATATGAATGTCGTTGAAGACCTTCAATAGTTTGAATTCTTATTTAGGTAAGAATCATAGAATGGTTATGCTTGTAGTGCCAAGACATAAGAAAGTTCTAACAATGCTCTCCCTGAGGTCAATGCAACCCCATGTGACTATGATCACATGTTACACCAATTTTTTGGCTTGATAAATAATAATCCAAAAGTATTGAGCTCCACCTTGAAACAACTAGATAATACAACCCCTATCCCATAAAAATTGGACCCCCATATTCCCAAACCCTATTGGGCTGACATGGTCAAAGGAATTGGTCTGGTGGGCTAGGCCCCATTGAGCCTCTATATTTTATTGGAAGAAGTTGACAATGAGATCTTCATCCCTATTCTAGACCCTTTTGTGGAGAAAACTAGCATGGATCTCATACAATCCATCCTTGCCAAGGTCAAAGGTTACCAGTCAAATATTGATGCTTTCCAAAAATGGGCTAAATAAAAATGGAAACCAAAAGGTTTTTTAGAGGTGGTTGCTTTGGCAAAGGGTTTCTTCCTAGTTAAGTTTTCTCTATAAGAAGATTGCATTAAGGCTATCTTAAAAGGCCCCTAGTTTATGGGGAAGGCTAGAGTCTCTATCAAAAGATGGAAGGCTATGTCGAGGCTCAATAGTAGAACCATAAATGATGTTCTAATGTGGGTCATCCTTCCTAAACTTACTTTGGAATACTAGAATCCAAAGGTTATCAATGGTATTGCTAGGTCACAATGCCAACCTATAAAAATTTACTTGGTTATTCTTTCCTAATTAAGGATGGTTATTACCCATGCCCATATTTTTCTTTCATTTAAAAAGACCCTACTTCACATTATCAAGATCAAGTTAAAGTACAATGATTATATTCATAACATTGTTTATGAAAATAATGATATTATTTACCCATGGTGTGATGTTCTAATTCATATGCTCCATTATTACCTAAAAAAGGCTAGGACTTAGCTACCTTCTCTTAGCAAAAGACTAGGAAAGATGTGCCAAAGTTGGATGTACAACCTGAACATCCTCTCAAGATTGGTTCCCCTCAAAGCCCCTCATGCACTTCTCTATTTGACAACCTCTAAAAGGTTTTTATGGTCTTTTATCAACAAAAAATTAGTAAAGAGGTGGCAAAGATGGATTATAGGACTAAATACCCTCTTTAGATTGGTTCCCTCTAGGCTCTACCAAGCAATTCTCCTTTTGGTAGATTTAAAAGTACCCCTTGTTTTAACTCTTTCATTCCTCTTATTTCACCTATTGATTCAAATTCATTATGTGAGTCAGGTCCCTCATGGGTGCCCCTTCGCAAACCCCATTCTCAACCTTTCTCCTCCACTTCCCCTACCCCCTTATCTTCTATCCTACTTTAGAGCCCTTCTCCCCCCTATTCTTCCCTTTCTTCTCTTCCCCCTTACCAGCTTCCTAGGCTCTATCCCCCCCTCTGAAGTGTGCCACCCCTCCCTTGATTATTCTATCCCCCTCTATAAACTAGGAACCCCTTTCTCCCCTCTTGAGCTTTGTCCTATTCCCTAGACCCTAGATCCCCCTTAGGGAGCCTCTTTCCCCCACTTTTCCCCTCTACATTCTCTTCCTCTCCCCTCTCCCCTTCCCCCATTCCTCTTTAGTTCCCACCATCCCTACCAATTTTTGGAGTCTACCCAAACCCTTACATAGAATATCCCTATTTTTGTTGGTCCAGATAGCCCCATCCCCCTCTCTCCAAGTCCCCCCATCTCCCCCTTTTTTAAATCCTTAGATCCTAGAAAATATGGGGGTAAGTTATTATAACTTCTCTCTCCCTCCTAAGATTTACCCCTGGATGATAGGTTTGTAACTTGATCTAGAAATAAAAGAGGTAAGAAAAGGCCAATATTGGAATTGCTCTTAAACCTATGGCTAGAACCCCAAGAATGGTCACAAGAAACTTAAAAACTATAAAAGATATTGTTAAAGTCTCTCACTAAAATCTTAAGGTCCAATGAGATAAAAAATTAAAGTTCTTTCATGGAATGTAAGGGGTATAAACAACCCCAAGAAATAAAGGACCCTCTGTAATACTATAAAAAGAGTCAATCCTTCTATCCTTCTCATTTATGAAATAAAAATGTCTAATTCCATCCTTAAAGATAGTATGGTAAAAATTTAGAATAACACCCAAGCCCTCTCCTCAGAGTCTATAGGTGCCTCAGGAGGCTTGGTAGTCTTCTTTAACCTAGATTTCTTGGGAGGAGACCTTCTATGGAAATCCAATAGCAATATTTCAATTTTGTTTATAGATCTTGATATCAAATATAAATGGATTTTAACAAATGACTATGCCAAAAATTTTAAACATGATAGGAATCTTCTATGGAGAGCCTTTTTGTATTTTTGAAGGACCTGTACAAATTGGAATTGGATTATTGCTAGTGACTTAACACCCCACTCACTTTGGGGGAAAAAAAGGTAGTCTTATTGACCTCATCGATATTATGTAATATTTTAATGAATTCATTATCAATTTAGGCCTTGTGGATGTGGAACTCAATGGTATTCCATTTATGTGGTCTAAAAAAATACTGAGAGTAAATTTAATTCAAGTCCATCTAGATAGATTTCTAATTTCACTAAATTGGGACATACACTTTTCCAGTAGGTTCTTTTCTTTTCCAAGGATAAGTTTAATCACAATCCCTTGGTGTTTGAAGCTGATAAGATCTCAAAACCCAAATATAACCCATTAATATTTAAAAATGGGTGACTTCATCACCCTAACCTCATATATTCCCTAAAATATTGGTGGAATGAACCCATATTGGGTTTCACCATGTTTATCCTCATGAAAAAACTCAACTTTCTTAAAACTAAGCTAAAAATATAGAATAAGGAAGTATTCAGGGATATTTTCTTGAAAAAAAGGCCCTTGAAGTATAAATTTAAATAATTAAAGAACTCAATGCCTTTGGGAATAACAATGAGCTTATATCCTTGAAGGAAAAAGACCTATTTCATTCTCATAACTTAGAAGCAAAAGAGGAGGCCTTCTAGAAATAAAAATTGAGATGATTATGGATAAAGGTGATAGCAACATAATTTTTTTCAACATTCTACATCGAGGCACAAGAATATCAATATAATTTCCAAATTACAAATGGAATATGCAACCATCAATACAAACAAAGATGATATCTCCTACATTTTTATAAATTTCTTTAAGAACCTTCTCTTGGATGAAGGAGTACCTGATGACTCTCTTGTCTCTTCTATCCTCACTAATTTTGATAAATTCTTTAGAGAGATTAACAATGCTTCCCTCACCAATATTACCTTGAATAAGTAAATAAAAAGTGTTGTCTTCTCTATAGAAGTATTCAAGGCACTGGGACCTGATGGATTCCCACTTTTTGTCTTCCAAAAAATTAGAGGTTGAAGACCTACTAGAGAATATTTCTAGTCTAAATCTATTCTAAAGGAAATCACAACACTTTTTATGTTCTAATCCTAAAAAATAAGGGGCCATTATTATTTAGGACTTTTGGCCCATTACTTGTGCAACACCACTTAAAAAATTTACTCCTCCATCTTGGTGAAACACATGCAATCTTTACTTGAAAATTCATTAGGGAGAAGTAGGGGGCCTTTATGGTAGGTAGACAAATCACCGATGGAATTATTATAAATAATAAAGGTGTTCATTATATTTATAGATCCTCAAGGTAGGTCATGTTGCTTGAGTTGGAAATGTCAAAAGATTATGATCAGGTCTCCTAGCATTTCCTTATGCAAACGCTAGGGCTAAATCAAGATTCTAGGAAAATCATCTGAAATTGTATCTCCACCCTAAAATTCTTTTTTATCTTAAATGGTGTCCTAAAAGGATTATTTTTTTCTTTAATAGGACTAAGATAAGGGGATCCCCTCTCTCCCTACCTCTTCATCATTTTAGTAGAAACCCTAGGAAGAAGATTAAGGAGGGCCTTCACTCAAGGAATAATTAAGGGTATCTTAGTGACCCTTAATACATATCTTATCAACCACAAATTTTTTTTTGATGCCACAATTATCTTAGGAAATGCCTCTATTGAGGAGGCAAACGTATTAAGATGCATCTTAAATAACCATAAAAAGGTTTCTAATTAGCGTATTAAATTTCAAAAGAGATCCCTATTTTTTATCAATACTCCACCCCTCCAATAGAAAAGAATAGCCAAAATCTTACACTGTCAAGTGGGAAATCTACCAGAAATACACTTAGGTATCCCTCTAATTTTAGGAAAAAATGACTATGAAATTTAGAACCCATTAATAGATTGCATCTAAATAAAACTAGTGGGTTAGAAGGGCCACCTTCTCACTCAAGTATGTAAATTCACTTAGGGATGGAAATACCAACTCCTCAAAGCCTCAATATAGAGCATTATTGTCTACCAAATGTCTATATTTAGAATTCCATCTAAAGTTACCTTTAAAATTTAATAAATTAGAAAAAACTTTCCATGGAGGGTCGCTAAATAAATATTCAAATACAATCTTATTACCTGAGAAAAAGTTTATCTTTCAAAAGCTAACATAGATCTTGGCCTGAGAAGCATCAAATCCATGAATAAATCCCTATTGGAAAAAATGGGTTGGCACCTAATGAAGGTAAATCAGGAGTGGGATAGAACTATCAAGGCCAAATACCTAGAAGGAATGGAAGAGGATGACTTAATGTGGGAAGAATCCCCTTATAATAGATCCACCTTCTAGAAAGCCATAACCAATTGTAAGGATCTCTTAAAGAAAGGTATCTTATGGAAATTTATAAATGGTGATAAAATTGACTTATGGGAAGATGCCTAGATATCTCCCACCCCCCCTCTCCACTCAAGGGATTTAGATACGGTGGTATAAACATCTCAATAAAATATGGGGGTCTAAGATTAAAGACTGCTAGGAAATAAAGGAAGGAACAAAGTGCTAGAAAGTCCTCCCAAGTGAAGGGATATCACTAGAATAATCTTAGGATATTTAGACCCTAAATATATTATGAATATAGGTTCACATTTCCTCCTTCCAAAAGGAAGAACACTTTATTTGGTGATCAAAAGATAATGGCTCCTACTCAATGGCCTCAGGACATTCCATCGACCTTAACATGGAAATCGAATGCTATTTCTATAAAAACTTATGGGTAAAACATTTGAATCCCAAAGTTAATTTATTTTTTTGTCTTATAGTGTAGGATAAAATTTTGATAGTGGATAACCTAGCCAAAAGAGGATTGTTATTCCATAATAAGTGTCGTATTTGTCAGAACATGGAAGATTTAGTTCACCATCTTTTCCTCAAGTGTCCCTATAGTATGACACTATTCAAATGGTTGATTAATCACCTTAACATGACCTAAGTAAAACTAAATAATGTCCTATAACTCATTGTATAATGTAATTCCACCTATAATCTCCCTTCCCTTATCTTCCTTTGGCATCTTGATCTCCCCCATTGGTTCTAGTGTGTTTTTAAAATTCATAATGATGGACTCTTACTTAACAAAAGATACCAATTGAAAGGCATCTTCCTCTACCTTCCATTTTAAGAAATCCTTCCCACCCAAATAAAAATAACCCATCCCCCCTATACCTTACTAATCATAAAAAAATGGATATTACATAGATGTTACCCTCAAAATCCTTAATCTGCAAAGACACTAAATGGAAGGCTCTACTAGAAGGTTGGGTGAAGAAAAACTTTGATGGCACCTCTAAAAGCAACTTGGGTCATATGGGTGGAGGAGGATTTAAAAAAAAAATCAATAGGGGAGATGGTGGATGCTTATGTAGGTCCTATAGGAACCCAAACAAACCACCTAGGAGAGGCCAAGGTGTCTCTCTGGGGTTTAAAGTTGGCATCAAGAATTAACCACAATGGGATAATTATGGAGGGTGACTTGTTGAATATTCTAAATGCCTTGGAGGGAAAAAACCCCTTCTCACACCATCAAATACATCATTGATGATTCCAAACAATTATGTAAGGGCATGTCTCACTTCTAAATTATCCACACTTACAGGGAAGGAAACATGGTGGCTAACCTCCTCTCGATCATTGGAATTGAACTCCACTCTTTAAATAACTATCATGATGTAAGAAACATCCCTATAAATGTCCTTAAGTCCCTATGATATGAAGATACTGATGCGTGTCAAAACCATCATGCTTCTGGACATGTATAATCTTAGTTTGAAGGGACGGATCTTAATTAAGTTGATCTACAATCATTTGTATAGAAGGGGACTTAATTACTTTAAGGAGTCTTTAGTAGGCTTCCTAAACCATTATTTCTCCTTTCAAATCTAATTCATCTATAAAATTCCTGCTTCTTTCTTTGGATTTGCTTACACTAATTTGATGGGAGGTGAAAGGGATATATTAGAACCCACCTCCTACAAGGAAATTCATATCCAAAAAAAAGTTTGGAAAAAGATGAAACATGGGCGTCTTACAGAGTTCATGGAATGAGTCATGGAGCACAATGTAGAGGTTGACCATGGATTTTTTGAGGCTTAAAAAAAGTGAAAAATAACCATTCATGACATCATAATTAATGTGATCAAGGAATTAATCAACAAAGCGATTGGTATGTCATGTAAAGGCACCAAGGTATTTAAGGACCAATAAAAAAACAAGAGATACTGCAATGTTTTTTAGGATAAATGATTTCATGTAGACAAAAAAAAGGCTATCCATAGATTAATATCCCATGCTATAGGCCCAACATTTTCCTTCAATTCATGCATTACATGATGTTAAAAGGTAAATACACTCTTGTATTTTCTAATGATTTTTTACTGCTTAATCATTTCATTGGATACAAAATTAGTCTACCTTATTTTCTACTTAAGTCCCCTAAGAGCAATATCTTACTACATCAAGTGAATGAATCTAATACCATCCTCTACCAAGGTTTGATTCTCTTTCTCATCAATCATGGAAAATCCCTCCATAGGTGGGAGGTTTACCCTTTGGGATCCTACTCTAGGGAGGACTCCTCATTGGAGGATCCCACCAAACTTTTTCCCACTCCCCTCTAGACAACATGTCCAAGTCCCCCTTTGATGACCTCCCACTTAATTTGTCTATTCCCAAGCCTAAGCCTATTTATTTCAATGTGAGTACCCCATTAGAGACCACCCAGAAAGGAAAGGTCATTTTGACTGATGAAATGGAAAGGAACAAATCACAACTAGAAATCTGTAATGCCAAGGTTCAACAAGTAGGGATGACCCTTGCTAAACTCATTTAGGATTGGAAATATTTTCATAGACAAGTTGAATCCTTGATTCAAGCCTTTATTTCATAAACATCCCCATCTACTTCCATTTAGTCACCAAAAATATTAAGATCCCCCTCTAGTTTCCCCCAAGGGGGTTTTCCCAAAACAATCTTCCCTACAGGTTAAAGGATAAAAGCATCCCCACATGCTCTTCACTAGTGAAGTTATTGAAGGCCCCTAGAACTACACTTAGACAAAGGTTTCTAAGGTAAAACAAATCATCTTGATGAATATTCTTGAAGATGTTGAAGACCCATTGGAGAGGCTTTCCTCCTAGGTTTCTTTCTGGTCTCCTATTTTTTTGGTTCTCGATTTAATAGTATAGTTTTTGTTATTTTGGTTTGTTTCCCTTGTTTTGGCCTACTTAAACTTATGTACTACACTTTTGGTGGTCTAAGATCCCTTTAAAACCTAGCTTTTACCTTATGAAATATAAGAAATTATAATTGTCTATTTATTTATTATGATGTGGTAATATTTCTTTATAAAAAATTATTTTTATAATTCATTGTTATGATATGATTATTTATAAATATGATGTAGTAAAATTCATATACATTACCTATACATTATTTATGATTATATGTATATTATCTATATATTACCTATAAATTAATATGATTATATGTATACTATCTATACATTACCTATAAATTAATTATAACTATCTATATATTATCTATTCATTATGATATGGTAATATTTTGAATAATAATTTATTTTTACAATGGTATGATTATTTATAAATATGATTTTGTAAAATCTATATATTACCTATAAATTAGTTATGATTATATATGAATTATTTATTTATTAATTATTATTGTAATTTTTTTTAAAATTTCATTGTTATGATTAATTATAAATATGATGTGGTAAAATATATGATCATACTTAAAATTAGATATTTTTATAATTTCATTGTTATGATTAATTATAAATATGATGTGGTAAAATATATGATCATACTTAAAATTAGATATTTTTATAATTTCGTTGTTATGATTATTTATAAATATGATATGGTAAAATATATAATACTTAAAATTAGAAAAGAAGTATTTTTTTAAAACATTAAATGTAAAAGGTTTATATTTTATTTGTAGAATGATAGTTCAATTTACCCCCATTTTACTCTTCTTTATTTTTTATTTCTCTATATTTGTGTTTTTTTTTTAATTTGAATGTGTGTATTTATACATTATTTAATCATGTAAACATTGAAATAATTAAATTGTTTTATTTTTCCATTGTAGGAACATCTATCGGTGTAATAAATATATTGAATATTATATATAGAATATTGTTATATTTAATATTATATAATAATTTATTATTATATTATAATAATATACTAATATATACATACATAAACGCATGTGTCACACACACATATATAATTATATTATAATAATATAAATTATATATTAAAATTATAACTACTATGTTTAATTATATTAATATTGATTATATATATTTCAAAATAGACATATCTTTGATGGTTTTGTAATCATGCATAAATTGATAAATTTAGCAAAGTTGAAAAATAAAGTGAATATGATCATCAAAATTTATATAAGTAAAGCATATTATAGAGAAAATAAGAATGTAATCTTCAAAATACTGAAGAAGTTCAATTTCTTGGAGGTTTAGTGTGATGGAGTTAAACCATGTGTCTCTACTCCTATGTTTTCAGTACTTATATATGGAGTAATAGTTAGTTTTTTCAAGGCCTAAAAATATATTTTCTAAGGATAATTTATATCACCTTACCTTTTTATCATCATCATTGAGACCCAGGACAAAGTTTTTTCAAATGCTAAATCTCTTAATCTCTTTAAAAAAATCAACATTAATAAGAATATTAATATTTCTCATGGACAATTAATGGATGATACAATTATGGGAATAATCTTTGCAACAAGAAGCTATAACCTTTAATAAAATCCTTTTTTGGTATCAATGAGCATTAGGGAAAGAGGTTAACCTTAAAAATTTAATTTTCTCCCCTTCATAGCTCTTTATCAAGACAACAAATTTAAGAAAATACTTTGTTTCTCCATAATTTCTTTTCACAGGAAATGCTTGGGGGTCCATATCTTTGATGGTCAATTAAAAATGAATTTGGGACAATATGGAGACCACCTTTCTAAGAAAATTGGCTTCTTGGAAAGGCAAATGACTCTCTTGAGTAGGGAAAATCCAATTAATGCAAGCAGTCCTCTAAGCAATATCAGTCTACATGGTGTTTGTCTTAGAATCCCTAATCAGTGAAAATATTATATTACCTATGATCATGAAAATTTTTATTTGGAATGGACCAATTAAGTCTAATAAATTTTTTTGTGATGAACTGGGAAGTAGTTTGTTTTCCTAAATCAAAGGGGGAGATGAAATTAGATATTTATTCATCATGAATCAAGCTCTAAAAGCCAAACTTATCTAGATAATCTATTAGGAAACACTTGGAGTAGATTTTTGTGAAGAGAGTACCTTTAAATGTGGAGGATCTAGCCCATATTTTTTCTGCATAAAATTGGATGTGTGGGTCACATATCTAGCATTTCCTTGGGAAATGCATATCCTTAATTTCTAACTCCCTTTCTTGGGAAATAAAAAATGGTTGATTTGTCAACTTCTAGAATGATTATTTTTATATTTTGGACTCTCTCTACAATCATTAGTTTTTCATAATTTTAGATGATTACTTCTCAATTCTATGGCGACATATAGCGTATAATTACCTAGATGAAAGCCAATGTATCTGGGGCCTTTGAATAAGTTGTAAAACCTAATTCTTTCATATTATAACCATTTATTAGATCTAATAGCATCCTTTAATATCTTCTTGAACTCTCACCATATAAATATTTTAGAGGAGAATGATGTCATTAAATAAAAGATAGACACTTCATGAAAATATTGTATGAAATAAGGCTATAATAAGTTAGTCTCTCACAATCCTCCAATATGACCAATGGAAGAATTTTAGATCCCTCAAGGATTCCTCAGGATAACATAAAGCTATAGATTATAATGAATAAGAAATATTTGTTATGGTATAAACCTAATGGGTTGCATTTCAAGGGCCCTCTTGTTGGGTATTTTGTAGGAATATCTCTAAAACTCTGAACCATGTCCTCTTTAATTATAACTTTGCCTAGAAAAGTTAGTCTTGGTTGTTTAAAAAACTAATGATATTTTTAGTTTTTGTGGGTTATTTTAAATAATTATTGATAATAGGATAAAGGAGGGTGGGGATAGAGTTATATGAATTTGGGATATGACTTTATCTTTAATTATCGAGATTTTATGGTGAGAAAGAAATAATAAAGTCTTTAGGTATTTGTCTCTCTCAGAAGACCTCATAACTATTAAAACAGGGATGATTATTAAAGATTTTTTAAAGGAATAAGTCCCACTTCCTAGAAATATGATCATTGTTGAAGATCATCGTATTCTCTTAAAATGTAAATTATTGAAAAGAACTTTAACCTTCCTCGACAGTGCAAATGAAGTTTAATGTCTTGTTGGAATACCCCAAGTGTCAAATTTGTTAAGATAAACTTTGATGTGGCATCCAAAGGAAAACCAGGTCTCTTAAGAAGTGGAGGTATGTTAAGAAACATTATTGGACAAGTGTTATCATGTTTTTCTCTTAACATCTTGTGGGCATCTAATCATGTGGCCAAAGCTCATAATCTCCTGAAAGGTTTAAAATTTTCTATTGACTCAAATTTTATAAAATTAAATTTATAAGGTTCTTCACTTATGATAATAAATGTTGTTAAATTGGGTAGGATGGACCAACATTATCTTGATTAAATTATTTAGGAAATACTCTAATTCATTATTTTCTTTGAGATTGTCTTTTTATCGTCACTATTGTGAAACCAAATCTTCTATAGATTTATTAGCTAACTTTGGTAATTTTCACGTTCAACTTTATAATATTGATATTATGAAGGTCATATTCCTTGTAAAAATTTCAAATACCTTATTAATAAATATTGAACCATACCCAATTTCCCAACAATGGCTAGAGTAGTAAATGGAGATTGAAAATACAAGAGGATAGTTGTGGTTTCTCATGGTTTCTCTCCCAACGTGCATGTTTTATGAAATTATTATATCTTAGTTTAATAAGGGGGTCCTCTTTGAGGAGGGGTAAGGTATTTTTTTTATCACAACTCATACCATCTCAATATCTCAACCCTTGTAATCTCTTTGTTGATCAAGGATCAACTTGTTGAAGTATTGGATACATGGTTTAATCAAGATGAATGTTACCACTTTTCCCTAGATTGTTATTTGTCATTGTAAGTTTTTCACTTTTTTGTACTCTTTGATTTAAACTCTAGTGTCATAGGTTATAGCCATAATGTACTCATGAGGTGGTGGTCAAAAATTCCCAAAGAACTTTTTAAAGAATAGGTATCTATCATCATTTCAAGGACTATTCTATTTTTGGTCAAAAATTCCCAAAGAACTTTTTAAAGAATAGGTATCTATCATCATTTCAAGGACTATTCTATTTTTGGTCAAAAATTCCCAAATAAATTTTTAAAGAATAGGTTTCTATCATCATTTCAAGAACTATTCTATTTTTGGATATTAGATTAGGTGTAGAGTATTTATCCCCAATCATTTCATACTATTTATTGGTAATTTTATTGTAAATATCATAAGAATACATGTGCATAAAGGAATCAAGATGTTTTTGATCTTTACAACTTATTTTTTATGGGGTTGTTGCAATCATCTTAAAAAACTCCTACATATATCTTTAGGGGATTATTTTCACCTAGAGATTAAGGCATCTAACTTTGGCTAAAAATGGTGAAATTTTTTTTATGATGGATGGTACTACTTTGCCTTGGTATATTTAAATAATTAATAGATACAATAATCCATTGTGTATGGTGGATCAATGGGTCTAAAATAGTTATTTCTTCCAAAGCACCCTCATGTAGTTTTGGACTGCCATGTCTTATGATTTTAGGTGGTATTTTTTAGTGGTAATCATATTATGTGTAAATAGTTCTTTGATATTTGATTTATGTACTTGTTGGGTGGATTGGTGTATTTTTGGTTGTTTTGATTTTTAGGCTATTTACTCATCTCCATTTTATTTCTTGGAGATGATTTATCTTGTTTAGTCTAGTTTGCATGTCAGATCCTTTTATACTTTAGGGTATAGGGCCCTCTTCCCTCATTTTTCATTATCAAAAAAATTATAATTATAATATATTAATATACATTATTATATATTCACATAACACTCTAGTATGCACAATGATTGTCAAGCTTCCTTAACTTTGACACTTTTTATGGAATTTAATTTAATCACCTCCATTCATTTTATGTGAAATTAATGAATTTTATCAACATTTCAAAGAATTAAAATATTGAGATTTAATTTTATCAGTTATACTTTGAGGCCATTTATAGAGGCAAGAGAAATATAATAAACAAGTCATATTAGATAAAAACTCAATGGTAGACTTCATTATTTTGGATTCCCATAAATGTTTATCTGAAACCTA
>JARHVA010001027.1:3157500-3192500 GCA_037957365.1 Torreya grandis
TCTAGAGTAAGGATGGTCTATTTGATTTAAACAAGATCTCTTTAATTGGCAAAAGTGGGCAAGATGAACCTCATATTGGGGTTGTTTTGCATAAAAAGGAAGAATGATATTTTAAAATAGGTGAAAAATAAGGAGAATATACTTAATTTTAGGAAGAATAAGAGGATCAATTTAGATCAAAATAAATCTTGACTATTTCCCATTTTAAATGTTTGCTTGTGAAACCAAATTATGGTAATAAATGTAGAAGAGGTAAAAAGTCAAAACTAAAATAGTTTCAGCTAGATGCTATGAAATCCATTGATGGAGATACTCAATGGATCATAGAAACACTTATTTCCAATAGGGTAAGGAGAACTATTTCTACTCAAGGTTGTCATGGAATTTTTATCTTATTTTATTGTTGGATTGTCAACATGTATTTTTTTCTCCTATTTTCTACTTGTTTATTTTCTTCCACAATGTTATATTTTCTTTGATATTATGCTTTATGTGGCTCTTGAAGTTTTTTATATTCTCTACACATGTACCTTATTTTTAATCTTATTTGGTTTTGGTGGTGTGTTTGTTTTAATGGATTATGGTTCAACTTTGCCCAGGTTTCTTGGTAATTTTTTCTAGGGTCTGAGGCCCGTGGTGTGCCCCAAATTCAATTACAACTCTAGCTAAAAATGATTATCTATCTAAAAAATAATATAAATATATTGATATTATAAGTAATATAATAATATATTATAATATAATATTACATAATGATATATAATGTATAATATTTATAATATAATATAATATATAATATTAATTTATTATTATATTAAATATTATACACAAATATATAATTTTTTTATAAATTTTTATATTTTATTGTATAATATATTAATAAATTATAAAAGTGACATGTTACATAGGTTTCTACATGTATCTTCCAGGGTTTCTTCGAGTCTATCCCTTGAAATACCCTACCATTTCCCTTTACCATCAACACCTAGCACACGAAATATTTAATCACTTCCATGCCTTGTCCTTTCCCAACACTTTTCCATTATTCATACTCACTATGAAATAGAACATCTCCTCCCTCAAAATATCATTACCATATGAAAGAACACACAATCTCATTTTCCACCATCGTCTGCATGAAAATATAAAATTATTATTGTTGAAACTTTGTCATGTAATTTGTATGATTTGATTTAAAAATATAAAAATGCAATATGAATTATGGAGAGAAACATTAAATAAGTGAATACGAACACTTTTATGATTAAATCCATTATTTATAATAAAAGTGTCCATAGTGATTAGAATATGTGGATCTTGATCTTTATCTCACATAAACATACCATTATATTAAAAATATTTGAGAATTTTATTGTAATTATAATCGGTGCTAAGAACCTATACAGGGTCAAAAACTTTTTATGGTTGGGTTGCTAAATGTGAACATGAACATACTTTTACCCATTGGAATCTTCAACTTCTATCTTATTAAGCATATCTGAACTCAAACCATAAACAAAAGATTAAAAACTATACAGATCCAATAAAATCTTCCATGATTACATTAGATATCAAATGGATGGCTGGGATTTATTTTTGTGTTTAGTTAAATGGTTAAAAATTAGATATCAACTATTTTTTTAAAAACAAATTGGGCCTTTAAAAATATGATGTATGAAAAAAATTATACCTAGCCAATTTATTTTGAAATACAAACCCTCATGTTACATCTGTCAAGGCATTTTTTGCTCAATGTTTTTTCCTTTCAATCTAAGCTTCCCATCATGAGTGAAAAAAATAGAAAAAATCACATATTTGAATTTGGCATTGCACAAGGAATATAGTGAATAGCCATATTTCAAGGATTCATGACCACATCAAAGGGAAAGTCCCATAAAATAAAGACAAAAATGTATTCTTGTTCCATTCTTAGGTCCCAAATCCACTGCCAAGATGTTCAAAGAATTCACTAATTTAATCAATCTATAAAATTATTTTCCAATTAATTTCTAATTTTTATAGTAAAAATCCACTTAAAATTTGGTATAGACAACTGGAATTAATATTTACAACCTCAATTTCTAATTAATTTCTAATTTTTTATAGTAAATATCCACTTAACAACTATTATAGACAATTGCAATTAATATTAACAACCTTAGTAAATATAGTGTAACATGTTGGATGTGACGTGGTATTACCACCTAAAAAAAGTAGAGACAATTAGCCAAGGTGGAAATCAATGTATGGTAGTTATATTGTGCATCCAGCAAAGAAACTACAACATGATGGACATTAAAGTTATTAATGACTTCCCTTATAGTATAATTCCCATTATAATCTTTAAAAAAATCTAATATTGAGAGTTGAAGTGTTAGTTATCAAAATCTGATAGCAACAAAAATTGCTAAGAAGTTATCAGAAGATAACTCAAAAATATTGTGATCATTAGAGAATTATGTACAAGTTGTCAAGTTACACTTTACACATGTCAAGATTATCATGTTTTATTCCTAAGAAATGACATGCAAGCAAAAAATATTTTGTCAATCATTTTCATTTATGTAGTCATATAAAATGTGAAAATTGGTAACTTGAGCATGGTTAAAGACACCTAACCCATAGATCCCTCTTTCTTGTATTCATGATCCTCATCAACATATTTTAGCTAATTCTCAATCATCTTTGGCCTTCCAAACTTCATCCCAACTGAGCTAGACCCCTTTTTCTATGATTAATCCATCACCTTAGGTCCCATTAGCTTAGGATAATAATACCATGCTTGGAAAATATCACTAGTGCCACTCTTGTCTACTTTTGACACACTGGTCCAAGTGTAATTTTATCCCCAATAGTCAATTCATTCTAGTTCCTCATCCTTATCTTTTTTGACCTAATGCAAGGACATTAAATCCATGACCAATATATCCCTATAAAATCTCATTCAAAGATCATTTGGAAGGGGTTGGCAAATATCACTAAGCAAGCAAGAATACAATCAAGACTACTCAAGCAATCTTCCCTATTCTCTACATATAGCTAGCCAAGATAATTACAAGCTTATTCAAATACTTAATAATTACACAATTATTTATTTATTTTACTACTCAAACCCTTTAACTAAATTAGGAATAATACACCAATATTCCTAAAATTGTTAAATCATTTGGTAAACCTAAATTACTTCTTTTGTGCATAAAAACCTAGAAACCTTAGGGTAATTTTCCTAATAATTTTTCCTATTTTTTTTTCAATTTTTACCTACATAATAAAATCATAAATTAACATTAAAATATAATATTTCATAGTAATTTTAAAATAATTTTATTTCAAACCATAGTTGCCCATACTAGGTCCCAATATTTTCCCAGTAATTTTCCAATAATTTTTTGATTTTTTACTAGCATATTTAAATAATAAATTCACTTTAAATTTAAAAATTCAATAGTAATTTTTAAAAACATTTATTTTTCAAAACCCTAGTAGCATCTTCTAGGTCTCTCTAAATCACAAATTTTCCAATAAATTTCTGATTTTTACTTGCATATCTAACTTAGAAATTCACTTTAAATTTCAAAATTTCATAGTAAATTTAAAAATAACTATTTCCAAAACCCCATTTGAATATTTTAGATCCCATTGCTTCTTGAGGTATCACCTTACATGTTTGTTCATTTTGTATCCTTTTTATGCAATTTATAATTAATTTTTCTTAGGATGTTACATTTCCTATATTCAGTGCATTCATTTTCTATCAATTTGTCTATTACAAATTATTTCAAAAACTTCAATCAAATATCAAATTATTTTCCTACTTTAACAATGGCCCAATATACTAGTTTTAATGAAATCGATAAAAGAGAACTTCAATAACTCTTAACTAAACACCCTGACATGCAAGATGACATGATTAAAATACTACAAGTAGAAAAATAAAGAGTGAACAATGGTCAATCTTCCCAAACCACAAAGCAACCAATTGAAAATGACAATATGAGGGAAACTATGTCTCAACTACCCCCTATAGCAGCCCAACCTACCTCTATGCCACAAGCTACAACTAGTACATATTTATCTCTTGATGTGGTAGCCCTTGTGCAAGAGATAAGATCTCTTCAATCCAAGGTGCTACTTCTTGAGAAAGGTGCCTCTATACCTACACAAGATTTGGATTCTTTTACTCTACTGCATATATCATTGGTATGTCACATTACTTCTACACCTTTACCATAATGTTTTTTTCAACCCAAGCTTACTTTATATGATGGCAAGGGTGATCTAGAGACATATTCGAGAGCTTTTTATGTAACATGCTTCGACTATGTACCAAATAACTGCCTACTTACCAATATATTTCCATAGAGCCTAAAGAATTATGCTTTACAATAGTTCTATTGTCTACCAAATCATTTAGTCAATGCATTAAATTCTTTATTCAACATGTTCCTAGCTCATTTCAATATTAACATTGGTGATAAGGTTTCATATACCCAAGTTTCACTATAAAAACAAAGGTCAAATGATCATCTCATAGATTATGTTCTTTGATATAAGACTATTCTGGATAAGATGACTAGCCCCATGGCTGATCGAGAGTTACAAGATCTCTTCAAACAAATTCTCTTACTAGCTTTACATGAATCAATTATGTTCAAAATATTCTCTTCCTTCATTGAATTATGTCACACACTAAAGGAAAGAGAATTTAAACTAATTTCAATGGGAAAACTCAATTACACAAGTATCTCAAAAACAACAAATAAGATTAACAACAAAGTCCCATATAAATTTTAGGTCAATGATAACAAAATTCATAATCAACCAATAGTTAATGCAGCTTTCAAGCCCTCTCAACATGTGGTTTTATTAGTACCTCCTTGGTAAACCTTCACCAATCTGCCAGTTTCTCCATCTAGAGTTTTATAGTAGCTATTGGAATGTAACATCATGTATCTTCCTCTTATTCAATAAGTTAAACCAAAAAAGCCTCTTCCATGGGGATATGATCAACATGCATTTTGCAAGTTTCACAGGGCACCAAGCCATACAACAAATAGATGCATTAGTTTCAGACACAAGATATAGGATTTGATAGATGGTAATCATATTGATCTTAGCACTTTAGTTGAGTCTCCTTAGGAAAAACAAACATAGGATAAAGCTTTTAAAATATTTTTAGATCCTTTTCCATAACATTATAAACAATAATTAGGGGACACATTATGGGTTCACCATGCATATCATGCACATCTGCCACTAGATACATACAAGGCACCTTCAGTTGAGTTACATCCTTTGAGAAACATGATTGGTGTATACAATTGTAGAGGTATAGCTAGAACTTCCATCTCCTTCTTGGAGTAGGAGATCATAAAGGATGATTAAAATTATCATACACTCTTTATTAGATCTTACATTCATAATCATCTTATTCATAGTGTTCTCATAGACAATGGATCCAACATGAACATGTGCACTATGACATTATTATAGCATTTGGGATATTTAGAGAAGGATATTACCCTAATAAACATAGTTATCAGTGGATTCTATGGACATATATAGATTTATTTGGGTGAGATTGTACTTCCTCTATAGGTTGGTCCAACACAAGTGGCCACACCATTTACTATATTTCCCAGTGTAGAAGTTTTTGATATGTTAGTTGGTCGAACATGGACTCATAAAATATGAGTAGTACCTTCTACATTTCATAGATACATGAAATTCATTCATGCTAACCAATTTGTTACAATTGGTGGAATTCCATATGAGTTACCACTCCCCACTTTAGAGCCATCTACTATTTTACTGTCACTATTTTTAGTTTTACCACCAATTTTGGCTTTGCCACTAGTTTTAGTTTTGTCACCAATTTTAGTTTTGCCACTAGTTATAGTTCCTCCTCCAGTTTCAATTCAAAAAAAGTTGAGGCATCCATCACCAGCATTGAGATTTCATACACCTCCATATCTTTAGGATTCTAGATAGCTTCTAGCTATAGTGTTCACACCCAGGGTAGTATCATTTATATCTCATGCATCTACTCATAAAGAACATGTTCAAAGAGCTTCTCCTACTACCATTGGGTCCCTAAGAGCCCTATAATTGCATCCACTTCTTATAGTTACAGGGGACCCCACACTCAATTAATTTTAAACATTTTAAAACATTTACAGCACATACAACTTTTAGATCCATAGTCTCAACATTTTTATCATGCTTCTTGATCATGCACAATTCCTTTCCTTGATGTAGGACACCATGATAGGGAGTCTCCAATGAGACTCATCGATTAGTATCATTTATCCTAAGCTTTACCTATGCATATTTTTATGCTTGATTGTACATAACTCAAATCTCAAAAACTCAAAAATATTAAAAAATCAAAAACATTCAAATATTTAAAAATTCAAAAACATTCAAATATTTAAAAATTCAAAAACATTCAAATATTTTAAAATATAAAAACATGCAAATAATTCAACAACACCAAAAATATTTTGATTGTATGCATCATCCATGCTTTACATTTCTATTGCTATGCTAGACTTACATTTGTTTTTCTATGTTTTAGATTAAGGTAAAAATAGGTTTTGAAGGGACCTCGAAACCCTGAAACATAGGGAGAAGGATATAACAATTACGTCCATAGGTGAAACCTAAAACCTACTTCATAGGAATATCAAAAATAGGGTTTACATGGACCTGAAACCACCATACTAGAAAAATAAAAGACTAATTCCAGGTTTTATAGAGACCTGGAAACTCCATTGTGATAAGAAAATAAAAACTAGAAAATGGATCCAGATATTACATCCAACAAAAAAAACCAGGACAGTAGGAACTTAATGGACCTATTCTTCTAGTTCCAAAATCATCTTCACTGCTTCCTTACCTTTCACAGCAGTGTCCTGTATGGCTGTAGCCACCAACGTAGCACCCTCTTGCATTGCTTTCTTTCTTGAGCTCTATCTTGTTCTCTTGCTAGGCCCCTCCAAGGATTTGATTTCCTCATTTGCTCATTTCCCAATGTTTACAGCAGCTGCACATATGCTAGAGGTTACCTCTTCCATCTTCATTCTACTTTCCTTAATGAGTTCCCTTAGATTGTTCTCATAGTCTTTGAGTTTGATTGGGATATCCCTTATCTGATTTTCCATGTTATTGATTTTATTCCAAATTGCTTCCTAGTTACGTTCCATTATTTCCATTTTCTTCTTGAGGCCCATTATCTCCTTGTACATCCATGAGTTGAATTGAAGGATAACATCTACTTTGCAATTGGCCAAGCTCATAGGGGGATGCCTCCCATCATTCTACCTTATATCACTCAAATCTTCTGTGTTCTTTTTAGGATTTTTTTCATCTTCTTCCATATGATCCTCCCTTTCCATTCATTTTTGTTCCTTAGTTTCAATAGGGCTTTTGTTCTGGTTACAATCATCCTTAACTTGAGCTCCCATTTCCATTACTTGATTGGCAACCTAAATTAGATGTTCCTTCTCAGTTTTTGAAGTAGTGTTCTCAAATAGAACATCCAAATCTTTATCAGTTTCCCCAAGCACTTGTTGGTTTTCCTCAAGATCATAGTTATTGTTTTCAGTTTTTTCCTCTATAGTGACCCCTTCTTTCTCATTCTTACCTTTAACTTCATCTTCCTCACTGGAGCTTGATTGCCTACTTTCTATTCCTCCCTCTTCCTCCATACTTTCCTCCTCAGAACTTTCAGTGCTTTCCCATTCTGTTTCCTCATAGCATTCTAATTTTTAAAGCTAGGGGATTTGGAATTAGCTTTTCCTTTCCCCTTTACTATTTCATTCTTGTTGCTCTGTGAGTCCTTTATATCCAAATAAGGATTCAGAACAATGGCCTTGTTTTTGTAGTGACCTTTAATTATTAGAATTAATCCCTCATGCAATATAGGATGAGACTCCTTTTTCCTGTGAGTGAACAAACTTTGGAGCAAAGAGAAGTGCAAATAGAAAGGAAAGGAGATTCTTAATTTGTGTTTGAAGTGATTAAAAAATACAAAGTAAAATTTTTGGTATCTTTTGCTTCTTCCATCAAGTATGAAATACTCACGGATGCAGCATAAGATGTCTCTCCAGATTCCATTAATCTACTCCAAGTCAAAAAAGTCCCCACTCTTTTCCAACTACTGCTCCTCAACATCCATCTTTGGGAATTTGCGAAAAGCCTCATTAGAAATGTTGGTCTGCTTTGAGAATTTTATTCCCTCCATTGGAAGCCCCGTGACCTCTACTATGAATTCCTAGATGAGTTTCACCATAATGCCATGGAGGGTTACCCTATCGTCAATCTAGTCTTTTAAAAAAGCCATTGTTATATGGGGTTTTGAACCATGTAGCCATTCTAGGTAGCTCACAACCTTCCCTCTCTGAAGGATCTTCCATACATCTTGTTTTGCTTTCTAATCTTCACAGTTTTTAGATTCCTACTTCCTTGGTTTTCCTTTCATTTTGCATGCCATACAAATATCCTGTACCACCCAAACACTGAATACTAAGTAATGAGACCAGCTATTATCAATTTGGAAAAAAACTCATCTTTTTTCTAGCACATTCAGAATCCACTTCACGTTCTCTAGAACAAATATGTTTAATGAGTGTGATCCTTTCTCCATGAGGCCACTCCACCAAATCATTGATTTTCTATTCTAATCTAATCTTTCCCTCCTTTGCATGAATTGCATCATGATTAATGAACGCTCTAAGATCCACATTATTATTTAAAGTATCCTGCCAACTCACCTTGTGTCCTGTTCAAACTGCATGATTTGTTATCCAATCAGCAATCCCGTTAGCTTCACAGTAAGTATGGGTAATAGTCACTTTCTCAAATGTTTGGATTAAGGTTTTCATTTCCATCACCATTGCCTCTATAGACCATGAAATAGATTTTTTATTATTTATGATATTCAGGGAGTCCCCTTCCAACCATAATTTAGAATATCCTGATTCAACAGCTAGTTCGATGGTTTAAAGGCTACAGAAGCTTCAACAATATGACAATTCAACTTGCATATGGTAATAGCAATAGCATCAATTACGTTTCCCACATGATCTCTCAAGACACCTTCGCATCTTGCATTTCTCGGGTTCCCTTTAGTGGCTCCATCAAAGTTTCCTTTGATCCACCCCTGAGGGGGGACATTCCAAGTAACACCTAATCTTGGATTTTTAGTTTTTACATTAGGCCTTTCTGATCTTAAGGGATTATAAATTTTAAAGGTTGGATTAGGATCCCTTTGCGATGAGAAATTATCCTTAATTGCTCTAATAATGTTCTTCCCCAACACCCATCCTGGAAGTTCTTTACTTCTAAAAAGTTGATTATTTCTTTCTTTCCATATTCCCCACCAAACATGGGGAAGAGTTAATTTCCAAAAAAAAAGAACATCAGGATTCTTAGAGGGACAGTACCAACTTTTAAGAGATAGTTCCACACTTTTGTGGTGAACCCATGCAATACCCCAAAGATTGAGGATCTCTTTCCAGACTTGCTGCGTAAAAGAACAGTTCACAAAAAAGTGATCTCTATCTTCAAAACCCTTTTTACATAGAATACACCTGTTCACCACATTTATTCCTCTTTTATGCAAGTTGTCAAGAGTCAAGATTTTGTTTTGGAGAAGGGTCCAGTAGAATATTTTGATTTTGGGGATAAGCCCCTTGATCCAGGCTTGCGTCCACAAAGGTTGATTACCATTTCCCTTTGAAGTAAAAATGGTAGAAACTTTAAATTGTCCAGTAGGATCATCATGCCAAATAATCTTATCTTCAAGATTAGGATAGAGAGAGATAGCATTGAGGGATAATTGTATATTATTGAAATCTTGATCAAGATCAATTAAGTTCACCCAAGAATTATTCTGCCAATATTGGTTAACCATTATTCCATATCTTTGCTTACATTGGTTGATTACCTCTTTATCTTGGAATTCTTCTATCAAAGGGTTTTCTTTTAACCAAGCATCCTCCCAGAATTTCACCTTTATTCCATTACCAACTTTCCATGAGCACCCTTCTTATAAAATTTGTTTAGTTCCCTGAATTGCCCCCCATATGGAAGATGGTCGGGTAACGTCAGGGTAAGAAAAGAAATCAGAAAGGGATTTTGCATTAAATAAATACTTATGCTTCCATATGTTACTCCATTCTTTATTTTCATGATAAACCCTCCATCTCAATTTAGCTAAGAGAGCTATGTTCATACTTCTAATTTTCCTTATTCCCAGCCCTCCTTCCCTGAAAGGTTTGCAAATTTTGTCCCAAGCAATTAAAGGCATTCTCCTTTTTTCCTCGGTACCCGTCCATAGAAAGTTTCTTTGGATTTTTTCAATAGCTTCTGCAATTGTTTTTCTATGTTATTGTTTGTCAATTTATTTATATTACCATGATTCACTTGATCTTATTTGAGTGTGTGCAGTGACATCTAACTCCTTTATTTCTTCACTCTACCCATTGAGAGGGCATCCTACTTCTACATTCGATACATACATCGATATAGTTATCCATTGAGAGCATCTTCTACATGACTACACCATCTAGGTTATGTCATTCCTACACCATACACTCTAGTTATCATGTTGATGTATATTAATTACTATCTTGCACAAATTATTCTATTGACACTCACTAGTATATAACACTGGTGTATTTCTTAGCATATACCTAGTCTTGTACTAACATGTCTTGCATACTTTTCTTCTTACTTTGATTAGTTAGATGTGATTGTATTTCTAGTATTTACATGCTTTAATTTCTTTCTTAGTGTAGCTAGATTGATTGCATTCCTCTATTATTTTTTGTTTTATGTATGTGTATTAGGACATTTGCAAATATATTTTGCTTCTATTCATGTGTGTGCCTTAGGACATTTACCAATGTCCTTTGTCTATACTCTTCTATGTAATTATGGCTTTCATGCCAACCTTACTTATTTCAATTATATGTGTATGTGGCATTTGAACATGCCTTGTATGATTTCCTTCCATTTTGAGTGATATGTGCACATGTCCCTTTTTTTATTAGCCCCTTGGCCACCCTTGTATGCTTATTGATTCTTGCCTTGTGTACTTATTGCTTGCTTACTTCTCATTGCTTTCAATGCCATGATCCACATCATGCATTATATTACTTTATTGGATACCATGATAGACATAATGCTCCATCCCTCCATGATAGCTAACAACTAACAATTAAAACTTTTAGATATAATTTAGTACATTATACATGTTATTACATTATTATATCTATCTAGGCATACCCTTGTTGATCTAACGATCTTTCAATATATACCATGTTATTACTTGAGATATCTTATCGATTATTATTAACATATCATGTATCTTTGTAGCATAACACACTTTTAAGGATCCTTATTCTAAGGGTAGTCATTTCAGGGTATTTATTCCTACTATCATAAGAGGGGCCAATAAATATGGGTTTTGTCATAGTGATCAGAGCTCCTAACAGTCAAAAAATCTAGTATTCAGCACATCTAGAACAACAACCAAACATCAAAATAGTTAGAATAGACCAAGCAAATAGTGGAAATTTTAAAATAGTCATCATATTTAGCCTATGATAATAGAACCAATATTGGACTATAACACTAGTGCAAATACTATCCATTTTTGGTCATCCCATCTAAATAATAAAAAAATAGACTTTCTAGAAGCTGACAAAATAATAGGTTCAACTATAGTTTTGTACATTCAGACCAGTTCAGAATCAATAGTTTTTAGTACACTTTTGCTTAGACAATATAGATATAGGGGGCATCATGCACGACATGATGGCTCTCACTTCTATTTTTAGATACAATAGTTGGTATATGTTCTAAATTAGAATTCATGTTCCAAACACTAGTGATTGGGGGTAATGTGTGTGACACATTATTTTTCTTTTCTTTCTAAGTTTAGCATTACCTAGGTGTTGTCAATAGTTGCATGACTTATTCCATTTGTAGGTGGTTTCCATAATTTTAGAGTGGATTTCATACAAGCCTAACTTTTACATTTTTAGAGTGGATTTCATAAAATATTAGTGCACCAGTTTCACAATGGCCAAGAGTGGCCTATTTCTATCATACAATTAGTTATCCATGCCAACATTGTAAGATCATAGTATATTTATGGGCTTTAAGAGCTATATCATATGACATGCATTTCATATTGGTATCAGTTCATGGCTTCACTTCATGGAGCAACAATAAATCCAAAGGACTAGCTAGCCTTTATATTCTTGAGCCACCTACTTAGAGGGATTGGACACATAATCCAAACATCAATCAACACACATATGACCACCTAGCTTCACTTAGTGGGTGATGATGAAGCCAAAGGGGTAGTGTTTACATTCTTGAGTTACTTTTGGGGAATTAATCATTTAGTTCCATTCATGATATTACTATTGGTACAACATCATCCAACATTACTTAGTATCAAAAAAGTTTTTGTATTGGTTCACGTACCTAATGACATGTATTATTTTCTTTTTCTCCCTATCTCTCTCTTACCCAAATTTATATGTTTTTATTTTACATATAGTGTATTTAGTAAGAACTGATCTACTCTTTGTTTTCTTTATCAAATTTACACTTCATATCATGCTCTCTCTACACACACCCAACATCACACAACTTCATGAGCTTCACCTTTATAGGTAAGTTTAGGTACACTTTCTATTTTTCATTTATCCTAGTATTTTGCTTTACTTCATCACAAAAATAAAGGAGGTGCAAATGTAGTTATATAAAATGTGAAAATTGGTAATTTGAGCATGTTTTAAAACACCCAACCCATGGATCCCTCTTGCTTTCTCTCATGACCCTCATAGGCATATTTTCACTAATTCTTAGTCATCTGTAGCCTTATAGACTTGATCTTAGCTAAGATAAACCCATTTTACCATGACTAATCCATCCCCCTAGGTCCCATCAACTTAGGACAATAGCACCACACTTGGAAATAGTGTCAATGTCACTTCTATCCACTTTTAGTGCTCTTTTCTAAGTGCAATTTTGTCCCTAATGGTTAATTACTGATTATTACCCATCCTTATTCTTATTGGCCTAATGCAAGCATGTTCAATCCATGACCAATATATCCCTATAAAATACCATTCAAATATCATTTGGAAGGGGTTGAAAAATATCACTAAGCAAGAAAGAATACTCAATCAATCTTTCCTATTCTTTGCATACAACGAACCAAGATAATTACAAGCTTATTCAAATCCTTACACCAATCCCTAGCCACCCTAAGTACATCCAATTTAACATTATACATATTTATACACTTTATTGAAAAAAGCACATCAAGTGGGAGAACTACATATGGATTGATATCTTTTTAGAGTATTGGTATGTAAGCAGTGTGACCACACAAGGGGTGTGGATACAAGTTGAGTCAATGTTACACACACTAACCCACCCTCTTTCTCAAAATTTACCAAATCATAATGTAGTATAGGGTTTGAAGATAAAATCTACTCTATAGGGATCTATACAAATTTACAACTATCAAAACTTCATGTATAGGGTCACATAGACTTGGCGAACAACACCCAAAAAGCTTAGATCCTTAGGATAATAGATATAGATGTGGAATACAACATCGGTGCCACTCCTATCCACTTTTGATGCTCCTATCCAATCATAAAAAAAAAATTAGATCTCAATTTTTTATAGTGTCCCAATCCTACATAGTGAGTTTCAACCTCTGTCTCAGTCAGATCAACTTATTTCTATCTAAGTTTTGTTTTCTTTCCCTTATTACTAATTTTAGAAAATCTCAAATTGGCATCAAATTTTAAAAATCAATAGCTTAATAATTTCACATTTATTTACTAATTTTACTACTTATACCCTTTAACTAAATTAGGAATAACACACCAATATTCCCAAAATTGTTAAATCAATTTGATTCAAAACATAAAAACCTTGCTTAATTTCTAAAATCTTTACTACAATCAGTAGGGAAACAATCTTATTTTTATTTTCTATGAACTTATTAATTTAATAAAAAGATTAAATATTATAATTTTAGAAATTTAGTGTGAATATATGTTAATCACATAGTTGTGTTTCCTTATTATTTTTAATCCCCTCAATCATGTTCAATATCAAAACAAACACTCCAAATTTTATTATAATTTAATATGCACAAAAACTATGCAATGTAATGTGTCACTAAAATGAACATCACTATTATAATTAATGTTTTGATGATTACTTAATTGAACAAATGTAAAATATATATTTTATCTTCTTGATGATAATTAAGTGTTGTGGAATTTTTTGGCCCTTTGACATGGAATACATGAGATAATAGGTTAACATGCAGTGAATTTTCACTCCAAGTTCTCCCCTTAACCATTTGACAATTGTATTTTTGGAATCTTCAGCTCAACCATGTATTATTAATGTAAAGATTAGATTCAATGGGATATCTCCATGACTATTTAGTGTTGTTTCTCTTTCTCTCTTCAAGTCATCATGAGATGTATCTACAATCCTCTACATATTTTATGAACAATATTATAGTGCATGTCTATTTAGCTAAGGTTATTTGGGTCTATCACATGAAATGTTATCACTACTCTCACCATCAATTCCCAACTTATTTGAAATATTTAACTAATTATATACTACAAAGTTTACATGTGTTGGGTAAGGAATTAGTAGATAAATAATTTCCCTTCACATGGGTGGCTTAATCCTAGGCCTTATGAATGATATGGGTGGTGATATCAAAGAAGCTAAGAACAAACATAATCCACCTAAATAGAAACCAATAGATGGTCACTCCCACTATAAATTTTGGTTTCCATCTTCCAACATTGGGAATGTTGATATGATTGTAGTTTTAATGCTAAATAAACATGAGAACACAACCAAAATTAACTATGCAACCAAAATAAAACATAAATTCATCACAATTCTCTTTTTAATTGCCATGTGGCAAACTATTTTATTAAAATTGGGGATCAGGGGAATAATTATAATCTAATTTGAATAAAAAACTGAGTAAAAAAGATTGTAAGTAAATATGCATTCATACATCTATTTGTAAACATATAAATAATTATGGTTTTGATATAAGAAGATAAAGGAATAATGAACACTTATCTATATTTTTAATATGTAGACCTATAGGTAGATATAATTTAATTATAATACTTATAAGGATATCCTTAGATCTATAAGAGTGATTATCCTGAATATTTTGGATGTGGTTGACATATTTGGACAACAACAATTTGTGTCTTTGTCTAGATATAGAGGTCTTGCCTATGTTGACTATAGAATAATATACAAATTTGGAAAATGTGTGACACCTCATGTAAATGATTTTTGGATCACTAAAAACATATAATCATGCATTTCATCCTTTGATTTTGTCTTTTTTCTTTCAAAAACCCTAATAAGGTGGACTTCACATGCAAAATGAAACATAATTAAGGGGAATAGTTGAGTTGGCCTTAGAAAGCCCTTTGTAACTAAGCATTACCTAAATATTACCAAATGGGGACCTCAATCCAATCTATTTATCATTGTATTGTGTTTCTTTGAATTTATCATATGCAATGTGGACTAAATGCTCTTCGGCAAGGCATTCTTCCTTGTCCAAACATGCAATCTAGATGTAACAATATAAAATTCAAATATGTACAAATGTAGGTATTGATCTTATCATATTACGATTTTATTTTATTTTGAATGTGTTAGGTAGATAAATGTTAGATGTAAAATGCCTCATAGAACTCTATATATAGAAGACTCCAAATTCAAATTTTAAACCCATTGGTGTGTTAAACTAACTAAAAAGGAATAAAATAGTCATAAAATGAGACTAAAATTAAAGTGTCTTGAAACAAGGATTGAAAGATACATAAAAAATATATAGTGGATTTTGAATAATGATGATCTTTATAGTCTAAAATGATTAATGTTGTCTATAAATAGGGAGATAACATGATAAAAAGAAGAGAAAGGACTAGGGATCCTTGTGACATGTCAAAAGAATTGAAATGAATGAATAATGTTTAAATAAATATAATGAAAATATTAGTGTTAAAGATAAAAAAAAAAAAAACATAATACAAAAATAAGACATTCTAATAGAGTCTTAATTAAGCATTAGGACCCTATAAATAAAAAATTCATAAAAGACATAGCATTTGTGTTTGTTTGACCATATTTGGGTGTCTAATAATGTAATGAAATGAAAGTAATAGAGTAAGAGGAAAAAAGTGATACCTAAGCTTACCTATGTCATATATCCTTACTTTCAAGTGAATATTCCATGGGTCTGATATAATCAACCCATGTGGAGATAAGATGATATCTAATTTTGTTCCCTTCTTGGCTACATAATTGAACAAGATTTTGAGAGATGTCTATGGAGATGAACTTGGATATGGATTCATGTGTATATTAGGATTAAAACATTGTATTATGAAGATCCAAGCTAAGCTTTCCCCCAATCTTTACTTCTTCGATAGGTGCCTAGAAGTAAAAACCCTATTTTTTAATTTGAAACACACACAACTCAATATATTGGGTCCTAGTGTAAATATTGGTGCAAAATTGAATAAACTATTGTAAATGGATAAATGATTCTTTTTGGTGCAAAACTAGTGAGATACTTGGTGCAAAACTAGTGTGCATATAGTTTTTCATTATATATGGTGTATACAACATAGATAATGGCATAAATTATCATTCCTTATGTAGAATCAAGTGAAAAAATTGAGAGATAAAACCATGTGCCATGCACATGCCCCCAACCTATAAAATGATCATAGTGAGTCATATAATTTGAGTGAGAAATGTGAATTTTGAGTAATAATTTTATATTTTTGAATATATGTGTTGTGTGCATGCCCCTATTTTCATAATTTTCATAAAAATTTATCCAAATTATACCAACTATGAACATATGTTATGTGTATACCCCCATTCTTGATGAATTTTATAAACATCTATAAAATATGAGAATTTTTTTGGATTTTATTAATTTGGGTAAACAATATAGTAGTTTTGATAATATAAAATAATCATTTATATGTAAATTTAAACAATATTGTGATGTTATAAATAATAATGTATGGCATTACTATCTATAGGGTGCAGACCTATCTAAGTACAAAAAACCTAGGCAAAACTTAAATCCACTAAGCATATTATGAATAACTCCATCAAATTGTATATATCATGTGTCATACTATGAAAAATTGTGTATAAACTAAACATAAGTTATATCAACTATGTATGACGTATGTGAAATTGTAATGTACTGAGAAAAAATTGCATAAACTGAAACATGGTTTTGAGCCATAATTGAAATGCACTGATTAATCTAAAGTATAATCTAAGTTACAATATGATGTGTAGTGAATATGTATTGAGCCAACTTCCCACTACATATTAGGTTTGAATAAAATTTTCCTATGCATTCCCCACTTTTATGAGAAGGATGAAACTAGTGTAAGTAGATCGAACCAAAAGTAATAAATGATGCATAAATAATTATTGATTTAGTTTTTTATTTTATAACATTTACTGTCAATTTTTAGTAGTAATAATAGATCAAATATTGTGTTATAATTTATATGATTTCCCATAGAAATAAATTAATTTATATGGAGGTAAAAAATAAGAGATACTAAATATCAATGAAATTGTAGCGAGATCAAAACATATGCAATACAAAAGATTGCATGCTCATATTTTACATTGAAGGAACATTATTTTAAAAGGAGCTATGGATGATTGCATTTCATCTATTCAGTGTGGTAAGACATGGATTTAGATAGTTTTTAGCATACACTATAATAGTATGGCATATATCAAGTACATATGAATATTTGAAAATTCAAAATTACTATTCATTTGAAAAATTGAAATAATTGAAATTTTGAACTCTTAGTGTGAAAAATGCCATAAAAAAGAGCTATTTATTACAATCAATTCAAGGAGGTGGAGGCTTTGACTTAGGTAGATGAGGATGTCAAATTGGTGAGTATTTAAATAAAATATTTGTATTTTTATATAATTTTTACTAGGTTAGATTTAATTATTTTTATTTGATTTTTATGTTTTAAATTTTCTAGTGTGGCCCTACCCTTTACAGGTTGATAGTGTCTAGACTTTGTGTGTTATTATCCCATGATTTCATCTTATCAGTAGTAGTGGCATACAATTTTTATTTGATTTCCAAATTAAATATTGTATGTTAGAAAATAATACTTTTAGACATATATCATATCATTTCTAATGTTACATTTGTGTGTTTACTTACTAGAAGACATTCATTAGAGAGAGTTCTGATGGGGTCAGATAATGGAAATAATTCATGCCTTGCATTTGTCTAATGATGAGAGGAATAATATCTATAGCATGGGTGTAAATTGTGTAGGGTGGATAGATATGATGACCTATGTTGTATACATGATTAATGGATTAGCTGAGAAGTGGCATGTTGACACATACACTTTCTAGTTACATATTGGTGATATGATATTGACACTTTCAAATGTATATTGGATTATTATATTACAAATTAAGTGGATTATATTTATACTTTATGGTGTTATAGGGCCATGAAATAATTATCTCTCTAATAAGAACTTGACCAAGAGACATTATGGATATAGACACTATATTGGAGACTTAGATATTGTATTATATGATATTATTTTATCTAGCATCTATATGTGCAAATGTTTCTTTTTGTTTTGTTGACATATTTTATATTTGTGGATGGTAATGGTGTTTCTATTTATTATAAGATGTGTGCCATTATCCAAGGTATTAAGGATCATGGTATGATGTATTCCAAGGGCCATATTATGTCGTAAAATTTGTATCATGATTTGTTCAAGGGGCATGTTAAAATCTCACACACTTAAGGGGAGGAATGCAAATGTATACCTACGAAAGAATCAAGGAATTTTCAAGGCAAAGTGGCCAACAAGAAAATAACATGTTCAAATATTATACAATAAATAAAAATAAGAAAATCAGTACACTCAAGTAATCCATGTGAGTATATAAAATAAATGAATAGAATCAACTCGCATAAGCATGCCACACTAGTCCATGCATACATATGTTAGAAAAATGTCATGTAGAATAGAATATCAAGTATATTATGTAAGATAGAAACATGAGTATAGACATATGTAAATGTCAATATATAGGTTCAATGTGATAATGAAAATTATCATAGAATAATATAATCTGTGTCAGTCATGATCATACAAAAGCAAGTATCCCACAATGTAGTGTGTCACATGAGAAAGGGAAAGGTCCAACATTTTCATGCCCATGTATCATGGAACTCATGTATGTCTGTATCACAATCAAGTACCTATGACAAATGTGTGTATATAAATAATATTATATCTACTAATATAAATTAAATAATATATTAAAAAACTAGTAAACATGTGAAATGCTATTTTTTTAATTTTCTTGAATATTTGATTTTTATTAATTTTTTTAATTTTTTAGGGATTTTTGAAATGAGAGTGCTAGTTGATGATCCCATGTAAGCTATGATCAAAATATGATTTATAATATAAATATGGTATAGTAAATTGGTCATGATTCCAAAGATCATGTATATGTGTAAAATTGGAACTATAAAATTAGTAATACTCTGCATATTCCTCATATGACTTTATGGTCATGAAGTAGTAGGAAAAGGTGTAAAGGTTCATATAACCCAGTGTTTAAGTTTTTGTGATTTTATTCATTTAATATTAGGTTTGTTTACCTTTAATGAAACATGGTGTCATGTTGTCAATAATTGGTTAGGCCAAGTAGAGATTAATAATAGCCCCAATATTGGTATTTTTGGACTCAAGTAAGCCTTTTTATGTCTATGCAGATGCTTTAGGAATAGTATCAAGATATATGTTGTCTCAACCTAGAGATGAAGGCTTAGATCACCCTATCCACTTCGTAAGCCAGAAGCTTACAATAGCTTAGAATAATTATACTACCATAACATGATAAGCTCTTACTATGGTGTTTATGTCATAGATCTATGATGAAGTGGCCTCTCAAGTGTTAGTCACCTAGAAAAGGGGATTTCCTATTTATTACCATTTAGTACATGATTAACCTTATTAAGTTGTATAATTAGTTTTAATGAAATAAATTTTAGCATGAAAACTATGATTACCATGTTATCATGAATATATTTAAGACACCCATGCAATGTGAAAGGTATTTCATAAATATTATGAATCCAAGGTCATCCTAATAACATATAAAATATTTTTTTGTGGTATAACTAAAAAATTTATGGTCACATGTGTTGTAAAAAAATTAGAGGTAAATAAAGAGTACCAAAAACTTGTCTTCCCATCAAATGATTTGACCATTTTAACTGAGGGGAATAAATCATCATGTGTATCCGAAATGTGTGAGTATTTTCATGATATCTTGATGATCAATATGTGCTCTGATAAATAAAAAATTAATATTTAAGTCATCATCCACAATCTCTCTATCATCAAATGAAATAGAAGGCCTTTAAACCATAGGAATTATATCACATATAAGTGTACCTATAATCTCATATACTGGGTTTCCTTAATTTGGTAGAGGAGGATGTACATGATATGTAATTTTCACTTTTAGTGTTTCTTTCGAATGATCTTGTAATGGATTGTTGAATATATTTTGATTTTGATGCTCATTAGGTTATGATCCTAAAGCCATTAGAGAATAATCAAAGGTGAGTAGATCACTATAAATAATATCTTGCATCTTGTGCTTCAATTTAAAACATTTTCTTGTAGAATGTTTGCACATTAGTGATAGTCAAAATAAACATTAGCATCATATCCTTTTAATATAGGTTGACTCATATCAACCACCATAGGAGGATGGAGAGATATGAGATGATGCTCCACTAGATTTGAAAGTAGCAAAGATGAAGACTAATAGAATTCTATAAATTTTCTCTTAGGTATATTGGATAAGATAATTTGATTAGGTTATCATGACACTAGATTAACCATCGTGGTTTTTTCCTTTTTAGCCTCAACAAGTGTGACCTTATATCTTGGTTTTATATGAAACTTTATATTTGATGTAGTTGGTGTGTTTGATACATACTTAATCTTATTTAATGAAATAAGTTTCATTTCTCTATCTCAAATAATATGGCATAATTCAACAAAGTATTTGAACTTGTTAAAAATAATATACTCATGTAAGGGAGCAAGAAAACATTTATTAAAGATGTCTTGAATCTCTTTATCTACCATTAGATTTATCATTTTGGCTAACATTGTCTTATACCTCAAGATATATTCATTAATAGGATCATTGGTTCCTTATTTTATCTTGGAAATTATGCATATGACATCTTAAATGTAATGTTGATTTTAAAATGTGGCTAAAAATTGATCCATCAAAGGCTTTAATTCTCTTGAAAATTGTATTGGTAAATCATAGAACCATCTCAAAGCATAGTCCTTTATACTTGTAAATAATTTGGTTGAAATTTTATGATTTGAAACATAATCAAGTAATGATGCATAAAAAGTTCAAAGATGTTTTTCAGGATAACCCTTGCCATTATAAAGTGTGAACTTATGTGCAACAAAACTAGTTAGTAAATGGTGTAAATAAATATTGAGAGAGGATTATGGAATACTTATTATGAATCAATATCATGAGTTCATTTTATATAATTTTTCTCAATATTGGTAATCTTAGCTTCTAAATACTACATAACTTGTAAAAGAGTGTGTATAGTAGACCCTTTGGGATTTTGATTTAAAACTTGACAAGTCACCAAAGGGGATAAAAATACCACTTGTGTTGATGTGGGCATTAAAACCGGTAATTGAGTTGAAATAATGATTGTTCCCATAGAGGATGTAGAAATAGTTGGACTATCTAAGGGTTCCCCACTATTAGATGTGGATACACTAGCCTTAACATTGTTATTTATTTCATCTTTTTTTTTAACCCTAGTTTGGAAGTTTGGATATGAAAATCCTCACTTGGGGTATATAGGGTTAAGAACATATAAATGAAATGACAAAATGGTGATAATCAAATCTATAACAAGCTAATTTATTTTAAACTTAGACATAAGCATATGTTGAATTCATAAAATTGAGATAGTCTAAATAGGAAAGTACAACTAAGATATATATATATATATATATATATATAGAAATGTCATATAAAATAATGTACTTATTTTGTTTTGATGCTAACATAATGATGGATATATAACAATAAGGAAGAGATTTAGAATATATTTTTAGAGTGGTCATTAGATTCTAGATCTAATACTTCGAAAGCTCTAGACACTAAAATTAGCTTGGGATGGTTACATTAATGCTATTGTATGGGTTTGATGAAAGTGTCCTATAATGTGTACCTATTACAAGAATATATAACCACCTAGATTATTTTGGGTTTTTATTTGGCTTTATTCTAGGGCCTTCAAATCTGGGTCATTGATTATCGCTCCTCACGAAATGGTAAAAGCCTAGTTTTCCATCTTCATAGTGACCATGGGTAGAAATGGGTTAGTGGTAACATGATTTTGAGATCACCCCAATGACCCCATTATCAATGGGCACTACCTACAAATCTAATAATCTATAAGAGTACCTTAGACTCATGTAGTTCTCCCATATGCGTTGGCTTGTGTGTGAATCATGCAATGCGTGTAAAGAAAGTACAATAATGACCTAGCTTATATCTTAGAAAATTGAGATATTGGGATACTCCTTTAATAATTTAGACCTATAGATGTGTTATACCTATGTCTAGTATATAAATAGGGAAGCTTTACTCAATTTAATTGTTATTGAATGATCTTTGATAATAATACTTAGTATAGTTCTCATGTTTCTAGTTATTTTGTAGGTGAGGAATGAATGAGGGTTGATCTTCTATTTATATTTATCTTTTTATATTATAACTTTAATTAAATCACTTAGGTTTATAATTAAGATACATTTCACTTACAAATTAGATGACTTTAGGGTGCTTAACACTTGTGTTAGGTAAGGACAATAATATTGACTCTATTATTTTTCTTAGACATTAGTGTTTGAGTAGGAAAATAGATACATTTTCATAACTTACAAAGGTTGAATATAATTACATTTTAATCATTTTGAGAAAGAGATAAGATATATTTCATCAACATAAGACTATTTGAAATGAGATATATATGTCAAGGGGCACAAAGATAAAGTAGATGTGAGTCTTGTGGAAGTGGGAAAAGGTATAGAAATAAGAGGAACAACCAAGGTCTAATTTTACCAAGTGTACAAGTTTTATGTGTTATATAATAATAAAATAGTGTCTACATTCCCCAATTTTAATCTACAAATGAAATTGATAGTTTAAAGAAAATTGATGCATACCTACATTTGTATGCATACCTTTTCTCTATGTGTGCCTAACTTGATTACTTTGTTGGTGACTGACCTACAACCAAACTCATGTTATAGTATAAAATCAATTACTATAATATGGGATTAAAAGTACTTGAAATTTATTGAAATTGAAATAATAATTTTGAGTACACATGTGTGTCGATGTAACTACCTTACCTATTGGCAAGTTGATTAAAAAAATATGTATCATTTTAAGGCTATAAAACTAAGATTAAGAAAAAATAGATAAAACTTGAAAGTGCATATATATAAGGAGATAGAGAAAGAGAGAGAGATATTGGAAGTCACATGACCCCAACTTTGGAGAAAAGGTGAGTTTCCACCTAACAGCTAAGATTAGCTCAACCATGAAACCAAATTATAATTATAATCTAGTGAAGATGGATGATGAATTATAACCTAAAATATTGAATTATTAATCACCTCAACCATACCAAAAGGTGAACCATGCAAACATAGAATAAAACTCTATGTAGAAGGACTTGTTCTCATTAGAATATATGAATTATAATATGATTATCCCCAAATAGGTATCATCACACACTTGAGTATCCTATTGAGCAAGCATACATTTAACATTTGGGATTTAATTACTCCTCATGCTATAGGATCACTTATCATGATGTATGATTACTCATCGTGTTAAATAATCACTCATCTTGTGAGTCATCCAATGGGGTCTCACACCTAACTATTACTTAATTAACCTTTTGTTAACATTTCATGGTTATTAAAAAAACTTAGGTGTTTTTTTCCATCTAATTAGACTACATATGACCATGCAATAGTTCATTACTTATTTAGTCATATGAATTAGCTTGTGTTCTTATTAAGGGAGATTATAATTTATTAACTCATTATTGAGGTGGTTTATTAAATCATCTAAGTGAAATCATTAAGGTTTCCACTACTTATCAAATATTTAACCCACCTTAAAAATTATTTAATGATTTAATGAAAATATAGAAGGCATTCTAGGAATCCACTGGCAAGGAGAAGCTTAAACATTAATCAAGAACATATATAGTGTAACCAATTTCTATCTATTATTATATAGGAATTTATGGAAATTTAGCCATATAACAATAATAAGAGTTGCATTAAAAACATCTGAATTTTTATCCTTTTAGGAAACATGACATATATCTAAACCACCATAATGTTATAAATGGTAAAATCCATAGTTCAAAAGGTGGGATCCCATACAAAGGTTGTTAATCTAATTTAATTCATTGCTTAATAAATATAAGAAACCCACTTAAATGATATTACAATCAATTCAAGGAAATGGTATAAAAGGCATATGACACAAGATTTCATAAATTCATTAAGTAAGCCCACTTACTAGATATTATTGCCTCATGTGGAATAACATTGAATAACTAAGAATTGATTATTCCTTCAATGGCCCATAAAGTTTACATCAATATTTGTTACACTAATAAGGACCTTAATCATTAATGCCTATTAACAATTCAATAATTAAGATATTTCCCACTATTCCCGCCATGGGAGATCATAACTATTTTCACAATAACATGATGGTACACTCCTTGAATCATATTTGTTATGACTAGTTATAACATAAATATCCATTTTAACAAGAGATATAAGTCACCACTTGATTATGACCAACATAGTGTTATTGAATGTCAAATGAAGACATAATGGAATTGTATACATGGTTTTAGGTGTTTGTTCATATTTATCTAATCCATATTCTAAATATTAAAATCATGGATACTAGTGATAGGTTCAACAAGAAAATTCATCTTCTAAACTACAAGAATTAATCTAACACTATATCACAAGGAGTGAATAACACTAATTCACATGAGCATCAATAAATGATGTTAAGTATTTTTATAAGGAGATTCCAAACCCATGCTTTTAATATAACCAAGAACTTGTTCCTTTGAGGTGACTTTTCACACAAGATAATAATAATATACGTTTATAATTCAAGATTAAGGGCATTATCATTTTAGTTGTTCCCATAATAATATCCTTACTATTTTATGCCTACTCACATCAAAAGTTATATCATTTACTCATGTATTCATGATAACATATAAGATCAAGAATCAATGGATTATAATTTCACTAATACTCATATAGTGATTATATCCTAATACAGATGTGTACCAAGAGTAATTATAACTAGTTAACTATATGAGAATCGTACAACATCATCAAGAATGTCTTCATGAGTTCAACATCATATCCAATAATTTACATACACTAAGATAATAATATTACCAAATTTCATAATGAAATAAGATGATTTACAACATAAAATGCAAATAAACTACTATCCATCAGTCTAACATTGTATATCCATATGAATGAACAATAGCATACTACCATATAAAACCAAGTGAAACAATAAAGAAGGATGAGCCCTACAAGAGGGACACCCCATAAAACTATCCCTATGAGCCCAACCATCGATGGCCCTTATCAACCCAACCATTAGCTTGGTCGAGGGTTCTAACAACCATGTACTAGGTAAGGGTAAGAGGTATGCACATAATACTGAGCCACTAGAAAGTACTTATAAAACTATTTTACAAGGTCAAAAAAGAAATGAAATAACATGAAATAATGATAGTCAACCACATCATGGGCTTATCCAAGCATAAAATCATTAATTTCTATGGGATCAACCCATAATAGTTGTATTAACTTAGTTGATTCAAAGTGGTAGGCATGGCATTCATTAAAAAAGAAGAACTCAGATTGGATTATAAATGACCAAGTACAATTGAAAATATATTATTTCAGTTAATTCAACAATCTGAGACCAAGTAATAAAGTAATTTTATTTAATCAAAAGGAATTAGCATAAATAGTTGTCAACAACTAATAAATCAACTTGACATAAATTACAACACAAAATAAGAAAAAATAATGATATAATTTCATGCCTAGACAAGAGAAATGACTAACATGTTGTTGAATTAGAACTCACTAAAATGATAAAAAACTAAGGGTTATCTAATGATACAAAAGATTACATATGGTAAGATTCAAGAACTCATTTAGATTTGTTCTTTTAAAAAGTCTTTCCACTCTATTCAATTAACACAATTAATTGTAGCCCTAGGTTATAATAACCCAAAAATCAATTTTTAGGAAAAAAAAAGAATCAAAGCAAGAACCCACTACACATGGCAATACAAAAGTATTTTTTTTGTCAGAGCATTGAAATTGCATATCTTTTGGAAGAAAAATTGATATCATGGTTTTATGGGTCTACAAAATTTCCATACTTGCCAAAAATAATTAAACTTGTCCTGATAGATAGATACACACACACACACACACACACACACACACACACACACACACACACACACACACACACACACATTATATCCAACAGATTGTTTCTAAAAACATTATTAAAATTAAATGCTAGTGGTTTAAGATAATTCTATGCCCAAATCCGTCTACCCAAACTAGATCTAATAATTTCATAAAAACCATATGAGTATCTCTGAATGCCCATAAAATTAAGATGAGTTTAATAGAAATTATAAAACTTGGAAGACTAAATCGATGTACAGTCTTATTCATAACTCATTTTAACTACATGATAAACTAAAATAACCCTATGCCATTCCTATTTAGATACTCTTCATTAGTCAAAGCCTATCCCAAAGATTTATTTACCAAAATATATAAAATTCCCAAATCATAATAACCAACATAGAATAAAATTGATTTCCTCCTTCAAAAATTTACTTACTTTCAAGTTTGTAGGTTGTGGTGGTGAAAAGGGTCGACCCCCACTAATATTATTCTCCTTTCATTATCCCCTTTCACCTCAAATTTCATCCTCTTGCAACTGTATGTATCTCTCTCCCTTTTCATATGCAAAAATGATCCCTTTCTTCTTCTCTGATCGAGCCCCTAAAATCCCTTACTTCCCTTGATGCATTTTGCCTCCTCCATACCCCTTACACCATACTCCTCTATGCACACCATGATTGGCCTTCCCCATACCTACCTTTTTTCCTCCTATTTCCCTTGCGTTGAAATATTTCCCCTTTTGGTCAACTCCCTCCAATTGTGTATCAGGGAAGCCAAAAAAAATTAAAAAAATATAATATCTTTTTTCATATACAATACTATATAACCAAAATTTTATAAATACAATATATGCATCTAACTTCTACTTCATGCCACTATGAAATAATTAAAATATGTATATATAAAATATTATATATCTAAATTATATTATAATAAAATTATATATATTTATAAATATATATAATAATATAAATCCAAAAATAATAATAAAGTAAAAGAATCAATGAAATCAACAACTCCCACATCGCTACTCTCTTAGCTCTCAAATAAATAATAAAAGTAGAATAAAATGAATCATAGAAAACCATTGAATAATTAATAGCTCGATCATTAAATATAAAATTAAGAAAAAGAATTGTTAAGATAATAAAATAATAATAAAGAGATCTAAAAATTGTTAAATCATAATAATTAATAAAAATCATTAAAATAGATAAATAACAAGGTTTAAGTTGATCATATAACAATAATCATTAAAATCATTAATAAATAGCAATTACCAAAATCATTAAAATCACCAACAGAAAAGCATTAACAACCTCATCCTTATGTCCTCCCAAGAATGATGTAACAAATTAGTGAATATGATCGAGTTAAAGCTTAATAAAAATCATAAAATAATGATTAACAAAATCATTTTAATTAAGTAGAGTCCAAGGTGGTCAAATTCTCAAGAAAGGTTACCTAAGATGTTCTCCAAGGTTAAGAGACCCATATGGGTCTAGGCAAACATGAACCACCAAACTAAAATGTGATTACTCAATAGCTCACAAAAATGTCTATGACCCCTAATAAGTACAAACAAACATGAAGTTATAACCTCCAGTACATGAGGAATGGACAAGATCAAACCACACAACACGCAAGAGAAGTAATACTAGACAAGGGCAGGAAGTAATAACATAACAAAATATAATTGACAATGGCTCAATATTACATGGTACACACTATACCTATTATAGTGACATTATATTTCCCAATCACCTATGATATGCCCGAGATGTCCAAACCCCATGCTGAGCCTAGCTTGTATCCTAGTGCTTACACCCACCAATAAGACATCAATAATACTTGAATGATATTGATATGATTATAAACCATAACGAATTCAAAACAATCATTAATCAATAATAATAAATTTTTATAAACATCTCTAGTTGAAAAGAGTAAGAGTTAGTCCTGATAACCATGACCTTGAGTATGCCCTATGAACATAATTAGTACCTATAAAGGTCACCAAGTCAATCCACATCATTAAAACATGCTATATCAATGACATATAGTAATGTAACTAACTGAAACAACATATACATAAAATAGGATAAAATGAATTTGGTATAGATAGTATGCATAATAAGATATATAGAATCCAATGCATTAATGAACTATGACATCACATGACATATCAGCTATTCAAGCTACCTACATCAAAATCATTTGAAATTAAAACTGACATCAATTGATAACAATCAAAGTGCTATAAAAAAATGTTAAATAATTTTTAGTCTAGTATTCAAAGGGGTCACAAGGTCAGTTCGTGACATGTTCCCCTCCTTAAGAGGAGATATCATAATGACCAATTAATAGTCAAGCATAGAGTTATCTAAAAAAATTCAACAAATCCAGTCAAAACTACCACACAATCTCTCAACCCATTGTGGGGTGAAAATGTTTCAACCATACCTCACTAGCATTCATAATTGTTATCCTTAAATCAAAGGCATTATATAATGTATTAGGACAATCAATGGCCTCCTTCCCATCATCACATGTCCTTCATGACACTGAAGGGGGAAATAGTATTTATAAAATACTATCATAGTAGAAAATTCCACCAAACTTCACAACCTAGTTAGAACTTTTCTACTCTCATGCCTTAAAAATTACATCAAAACCATTAATATCCACTAAAGTAAAGCTAAAATAGGTTCACTAAACCCAAAATTCCTACATTAGTTGATAAAAATTCTAAGGTAATAACTATTAAACTTAATACAACACTATTGAAATTGACCATTCCAACCATTATGATGGTGGTTACAAAAATCACAAGCACATAGTGTCCCAAAACACAATAGCTCATACTTTCCTTAATAAGCTTCCGAGTAAGGGTGTTAACAACACTCCCAAGTAGGAACATGCAGCTAAGGAACCACAAGACAACAAGTAATGTCTATACTAGAATAACAATCTAATATAAAACTTGATTAGAGTCATTGTCACTTATGTCAACACACATAGACCTAGAATATGAGGTCAATAAACATGCATTCATCTAATCCCATGGCATTGCAACTAGAGTATAAACCAAGCGTGGAAATCTTCCACTAAAATATTATGCCACATGCATAATCTTAAGAGTATTTTTCATAGAATTTCATATCACAATAGTAGTAATCCATACTATTATGGTTACCCCACTACATCGTCAATCGTATAGGGGTTAGTGTAGCATCTCACACCAACCATGCTAAATTATGGAGAAGCCACACTAGGAATTACATGTAACCCAAAGGCTTACAACATGTTCTCCATCATACACATGAGCTTTCATGATGGTTACATGTATTACAAACCCACCATCTTACTCTACTTACCTCATGATAGCATATAAAAATAATAAAATCTCTCTTATCAGGAATTAACATTACTCCACTTGAGAAAAATATCAACATGCATTTTAGCCATGCTTAAACTACCAAAAATATGTATATTTCCAAAAATTAGTATCATGTATATGTAAAATAATACCTCATACATAACATGGTTTCAGTTACCAGTAAACACATGTCAACAACATAGAATATTCATACTAGAATATTATTTTTAGTTAATTCAGCCATTACCTCAAGAATAGAATTCTTGACTTTATAAGTCAACATGTACTTATTTTTCAACAAGTTTAGTCTTGCTGATTTTTCATAAAAGTTCAATTTCCAAGACCAAATAGTGCTTTCATAAGGTTACATAGACAAATTTCATAAGGTTATTTATATAACAACCTAAAAGAAGTGGTTGAAGTATCACTCAATCCAAGAGGTGACCATTATACATAAAGGTCCCATGGACATCTTGTGGCACTCATGGTGTATAACCCAAATGAATCAAGAGGATAATTTGTGCAAAGGGGAGAAGTGGGTTTCATCCTATGTGAGACTACACTCCCTAGCCTGAACCTAGTCTAATCATCTTATATATAGTGTTCAATTCACACTAAACATCCTACTTGCATCAAAACTCAATGCTAGAGTAGTGATGCAGGATCACACAACACAATACCACCTTGTACTTTGGCAATTTCAATCAAACAAAAGTTGGTTTTAAGGGGAAAAACAAGTCACACAAGTAGATTACATCTACTTAACCACATACAAAATATGTTAAAAATATGAAGTTACATTTATTCCATGATAAGTACACACATATTCATGCAAAAATTTAATACCAAAGATCAAAATAAGGTCTACATGATTGATGTTAAAAGTGGAAGATTACTTTATTCAAGTGATTTACTATCATTCACATGTTTAACCACTAAAAACCTACCATTAAGTCTATAAAATGATCACATAAAAATGTTAATATCAAGAATATCAAATGAAAAATAACAAGGTGGCTACCTACACATTAGGTGTAAAAGAGATAAATTTACATGATTTTACCTAACTAATGAAATGTAAAAGTTCACACAACAGGGTTGGTATCAAAACAAGTATGTGAAAGTCCACAATGTTAATCATATGCAAGAGTATAATGAAGATATAATTGTGCATGATGTATCAAGATCAATGAAAATTAGTAATTATACAACACTTGAAGTTTTACATTCGAGGAAGGATCATAAGAAAGAGACCACACACATGAGGATGAAGAACAAGGGTCCATGACTCCCATTGGGTTACCTGATATCAAGATGTCATCCACATGACACCAATATCTATCATATAGTACACATAATTAGTCTCAAGGTTCTCAAGTCATGATCACCTTCCTTTTAGGAAGGCTGTGTTCAAACAAAGCCATAAAATCTATCTCCATGAGTTTTGAAACATTTAACAATAATGTTGATATGTCGTGGGTAGATGTATTACACTAATAGATAGCAATAAGAGATCCCAAAAAAATTATAACTTGCCCAAGAAAGTCAGCCACACTCACCTACTATACCCTCCAGTCTCAAGCCACACATTTCGACCTCCCAATATATTATACCTTGACATCATTGGGTAGCTTGCCTATGTAAACTATCATGGCTATTAACTTATTATCTCATGATTTCAACAATAAGCTAACATCACTATTTTTCTAGTTGACTTAATCCAATAGTCAAAGGTTAAATAGTGGTGATTTCTTTGATGTAATACCACTTTTGGGAAAAGGTAGACTTATCTAAGGCATAGGGTGAATTCTAGAACACTACCATGGGAGTTACAATTTCCCATAATCACAAACTCAATTAAACTCAAAATAAACATCCTCATGGATGTATAAATCAACCAAAATCAATGATCATCCCCATGGACATCACATATCCATGGTCAACATGATAAATCATGGAAATCAACCTATCCATGATCACATAACCATCATCAATGTAAACATAAATTTGATCAAAACAAACCAAAGTTATCAAATGGAAAAATAAATTTACCTACACACTTATTTATTTCCAACCCTTTAGAGTCATAAAGCTACATGTTCCTATATCTAACTCAAAGATATTAAATACATAAATAATACCAAAATCTTAATATAGATCATGATGCTCCCTCAAGTGGAGATCCCAAGCCTCACTGATTTACCCAAGTAATTTGACACCCTCACCCTATGTAGGTTTCTAGGTTTGAACTCAACCCTTAGTCTTCCTAAGGTTAGGATGTTATACGAATATAGTAATGAATTTCCCATATAATACATTAATAGATACCTAACATTATTTCCTCCATTCTAAGGTGAAGTGTTGATCACCAGTCTTTAATTGACTTACTCATACAAGTCAATGGTTGACTAGTGAAACTTGCCCTAAATGCAACTGATGAGGGAAGGGTTGACCCAACCAAAGATAAGGGTAAGAATCATAATATCACTCATGGAATTTCACCAATTTTTCCACACACACATACTTCAAAATATGAATTCTAGTACTTTAGGCTTGTATAAGCAAGACACTAATTAATGTATTATTTAGTACATCCAAGAGGTTAAGTGACTTTATAAGGGTCATAACATAGCCTCCTTAGGAAAATAAGACACATAACAGTCTATACCAGGCATATAATTCTATCCATGGTTTAGTGTACACATAATCATACAAGGTTCCAACTCAGTCTTAACAAGATAACATAGACATACCAATGGTATTCAGCCATCAAAGGGTGTACACATACACACTACTAAAATGGGCCTCTATAAGGGTAGGTATATCCATACTAGGTGTATTTACAACTATTTAAAGTGCATAAATCAAACACAATCCCTTGAAAGTGCATGCACAACCACACAAAAGCTGAAACAAGTTTTTGAGTACATGCTAAAAATTAGTGCAATGTGTCAAAATTCAATAGAAACCTTTAAAGCATAAGATCTAATACCAAATGAAACAACTCCTAATTTTTTTTATGTTATCTATCAAAGTTCACAATCAAACATCAAAAAGTCCCTTCACATAAAACTAATGTAATACAAATCATCCTAATTGGATAAGGCTAAAATCAAGCAGATTGAAATTGAGCACATATAATAATGTTTGATTATCCCATTTCCTGATAAGGAAATAATATAAGATAGAAGTGCAACAAAATCATGGGATCTAGTAACCAAATAAAAGGGGTCCATCTCACAAACTTATTTTGTAAATCTTATCAAATCATAAGATCAACGAGTGGAGATCTCTAGTGGATTGTTAAAGCCAATACAACATGGGATAGAGGATCCCAATTCTTTGGGAAAATACCCAAGTGAGGGAGACCCCTATCGATCATCAAACTAGAATCCAAGCCCCATGGGAAAAACCTTAGGCCTTACTGCTTAAAAGACAATGGCCATCCAAACATATAATAAAACTCTATGTAAAAGGAGTTGTTCTCATTAGACTATATGAATTACAATATAAATATTCCTAGGTAGGTATCATCACACATGTGAGTATCCTTTTGATAAAACATACATTTAGCATTTGGTATTAAATTACTCCTCATGCTATAGAATCACTTCTCATGTTGTAGGATTACTCATCATGCTACAGGATCACTCATCCCATGAGTCATCTAATAGGGTTTCACATAAAACTATTGATTAATTAACCTTTATTTAACATGTCATGGTTATTATGAAAACCTAGGTGTTTCACACCATCTAATTAACTTGCTATGACTATCTAATTGTTTATTACTTATTTAGTCTCAGGCATTAGCTTCTATGATTATTATGAGAGATTATAATTTATTAACTCATTAATGAGGTGGTTTATTAAATAATATAGTTAATTAAAAAAAATAAGGTGTCCACCATTTATTAAATCCTTAACCAAATTCCAAAACTATTTATTGATTTAATGAACATATAGAAGTCATACCAAGAATCCACTAGCAAGGACAAGCTTAAAATTTAAGCACACACATATATAGTGTAACCAATGGCTATATATTCTTATATAATAATTTATGACAATTTAGACATATACCAATAACAAGAGTTGTATTAAAAACATCTGAATTATTAGCCTTTTATGAAACATGACATATGTCTAAACCGCCCTAACACTATTAATGGTAAAATCCATAGTTCAGAAGGTGGGATCCCATACAAAGGTTGTTAATCTAGTTTACTTCATTGCTTAAGCAATAGAAGTAACCCTAAGTGATATTATAACCAATTCAATGAAATGGTATAAAAATCATAAGGCACAAGATTTCATAAATTCATTAAGTGCACTTATTATATATTATTATGTCAAGTGGAATAACATTTAATAACTAATAATTTATTATTCCTTCAATGGCCAATAAAGTTTAAAACAATATTTGTTGGACCAATAAGGACCTTAATCATCAATGGCTAATTAAAAATTCAATACTTAAGATATTTCCCACTATTTGCTTGATGAGAGATCCTAACTATTTTCACAAGAACATGATGGTATACTCCTTGAATCATATTATTTATGACTAGTTATAACATAGCTATCCATTTTAACAAGAGATATAAATCACCACTTGCTTATCACAAGCATAGTATTATTGAATACCAAATGAATACATAATGGAATTGGATACATTGTTTTAGGTGTTTGTTCATATTTATCTAATCCATATTCTAAATCTTAAAATAGATGGATACTAGTGATAGGTTCAACAAGACAATTCATCTTCTAAACCACAATAATAATTCCAACACTATATCACAAGGACTGAATAACAATAATTC
>JARHVA010001027.1:3197500-3200000 GCA_037957365.1 Torreya grandis
ATATAATCAACATATACAAAAGTCACCAAGTCAATCCACATTAGTAAAATATGATATATCAATGACATATAGTAATGTAGGTAACTAAAATATATATATATATATATATACACACACACACACACACACACACATAAAACATGATAAAATGAATCCGGTGTAAGTATTATACATAATAAGATATAAAAAATCCAATGTAGGTATCAAATATGACATCACATATAACATCAGCTATCTAATATACCTACATCAAAATCATCTGAAAGCAAAACTAACATCAATCAACAATAGTCAAAGTGTTATCAAAAACATGCTAAGTAGGTTGTAGTCTAGTATTCGAAGGGGTCACAAGGTTAGTTCATGACAAAGAGCATGCCTCTATGACATACCCACACTAATATTCCCTTCTCTTTTAGGTGAGGGAGATATTGGAACTAGTAGTGACCTTGCCTCAAAAGGATAAGACAATTGTATAATCTATGAATGTAACTATGTAGAATATATAATGAACATGTCTAGGTAGAGATAACATTAAAGTTTATAGAACCAATTTAATCACATGAAGGCCTAATATACACAATAAGGATCATGAAAACATATAGATAGTAACAATACAAGATTAACAAGAAAACAAGCACACGCAAGATCACTAAAAAAAAATTCAAAATGCAATGGTCTAAGGAGGCTACAAATAATGGGCATGTTCAAATACCACATAATAAAAGGGACATGACTTAGTCAAATGTTCATAAAGGCAAGGATGACATATTAAAATGTCCATATAACAAATAATGACATATTCAAATGTCAATGAAATCATACATAGGTATGGGGGACACAATCAAAGGAGCATATTCAAATGCTTTAACAAGGAATACAGTATAAAGTCAAGACACTCAAGGAAGTGCATAAAGGAAAGCATAAGAAACTAGAATAAACATGTCATAGTAGCCCACAGATCAAATGTGTTAGGAAATAATTTTCAAGTGTATAGCATATAAATTAACATGGGTAAGATATAATCATGGATAAATGCATGTGTTTAAATACATATGTAAGCTCAAACATGATAATGAAATGTGATCATCAAACCATATAACTTGTGTGTATCAAGATCAAATAAGTGTATTCCCATAATGTCCACGTGACATGAGTAGAGGGAAGGCCCAACATCTAAAATAGGAGAAAATCATGTATTTATGTATTCAAGTATCACACTCAAGTAGAAATGTGACACACGTGTGTATGTATAAGTAAATAAATATGACATCCATCAGCATGTAATTAACATAGATTCTAAATATTTAATAGAACATGTAGGTGCCAAAAGTGTTTTTGAATTTTTTTTTGGGGGGGTATTTTTGGAATATTTGAAGAGGAAATATTATCCTATGATTCCATCCAATAAGGACTATTTTAAATAATTTGGACTTATACCCACTAAAGTGGATTGTATAAAAATTTCTCCAAAAATATTTTTTTATATTCCAAATAAATTGGATTATTTTATACCATTTGGGCATAAATCATTTTGAATGAATTGGGCTTATACCCACTAAAGAGGAGTGGAAAAATTTTTCTCTAAAAACATTTTCTCTATATTACAGATAATTGGACTATTTCAAACCATTTGGGCATAGATCATTTTGAATAAATTGGACTATTTCAAATAATTTAGACTTATACCCACTAAAGTGAAGTGGAGAAAATTTTCTCCAAAAATATTTTTTTCTATATTCTAAATAAATTGTACTATTTCAAACCATTTGGACAAAAATTATTTTGAATAAATTGGACTATCTTGTATAATTTGGATTTATACCCACTACAGTGGAGTGGATAAAATTTTCTCCAAAAATAATTTTTTATATTCCAAATAAATTGGACTATCTCCATCCATTCAGGCATAGATCATTTTGAATAAATTGGAATTTTTCAAGTAATTTGGATTTATACCCACCAAAGTATATCAGAGAAAAATTTCTCCATTTTTTTTTCTATTTTCCAAATAAATTTAACTATTTCAAAGAATTTGGGTACAAATCATTTCGAATAAATTAGACTATTTTGAACAATTTGAACTTATACCCACTAAAATGTAGTGGAAAAATAATTCTCTAAGAATAATGTTTCTATATTCCAAAAAAAATGGACTATTTCAAAGCATTTGGGCATAGATCATTTCATATAAATTGGACTATTTCTAACAATTTGGACTTATACGCACTAAATTGAAATGGAGAAAAAAATTGAAGAATTTTTTTCTATATTCCCAAAAAATTAGACCATTTCATACCATTTGTCCACATATCATTTCTAATAAATTTAACTATTTTGAATATTTTGGAATTATTCTATATTCCAAATAAATTGGACTATTCCAAACCATTTGGATGGAGATCACATTCTTTCAATATATAAGGGCAAGGTTAATATTTTAATATTTTAGACATGACTACAATGAAACATTTTCACCTATAGTAAGGCTATAAATGGTAAG
>JARHVA010001027.1:3205000-3322500 GCA_037957365.1 Torreya grandis
AATGATCTCCAATTTGGCTATCACCAAATTCCCATCGATCCCACCAATGTTTGGAATACTGTATTCAAATCTAAGGAGGGGCTCTTTGAATGGTTGGTTATGCCTTTTGGCTTAGCTAACGTACCTACAACCTTGATGAGGATGATGGATGACATCCTATGACCCTTCACCAACTCATTCATGGTTGTCTACCTAGATGACATACTCATCTATAGTAGAACATGGGAGGAACATTTACAACATGTTCGTAAGGTGCTTCAAAATCTTTGGGAGCATAAGTTGTATGAAAATATCAATAAATGCACATTTGAGATGACAAAAATTTAGTACCTTGAGTATGTTGTGAATGAGGAAGGAGTTCATGTTGATCCAAAAAATATTTAGGTCTTCAAGAATGGCCCACACTAAGGACCCTCACATAATTTCACAGCTTGTTGGGTCTTACAAATTTCTATCGTAGGTTTGTTCTTGGGTTTTCATATGTTACTTGGCCACTAACCCAAGTGACTAAAGGAGGAACTAAGGCTACATTTTAGTGGGGTGAAATACAACAAAGGGAATTTGAGAATTTGAAGAATAGACTTTGCTCAGCCCCTGTTCTTGCCTTGTTAGATTTGCATCAACCTTTTGAGTTGATGATAGATGCATCTAAATATGCCGTAGGAGTTGTCATCATGTAACATGGCCATCCTATTGAATATCATAGTGAAACTTTTGCTAATATAGTCAGGAAATATATGACATATGATAAGGATCTCTATGCCATTATGTAAGCTTGTAAATAATGGAAACACTACATCTTGGGGAAAGAGATGGTCATCTACACTGACCATAGACCATTAGAATTCATCTAGACACAAAGAAAACTATGAAATTAGAGGCACCAAAAGTGGGCTACATATCTTTATAAATTCCATCTAATCATCAAACATAAAAAAGAGAGCTCAAATATAGTTGTAGATTGTCTGAGTTGGCCACCAATTACTACACGCACAATAGTTATTGACCTATGTGGACATGAGACTACTACTTGGGGTGCCCTGTATGAATCAGATCCTACCTTTGTTGATACATATTAGGTGCTTAAAAAAGGTAAACACGTTTCTAATTTCTATTTACAAGATAATGTCCTATATCATATGGGGCACATCTGTGTTCTAGCTATAGAGCAACATAAGATGATATGAGAAGCACATTTCAGTAGGATAGTTAGACACTTTGGTATAGAAAAGACATTGGTGGTTCTTTAAAAACACTTCTATTGGCCCCATATATGAAAGGATGTGGAAATATATCTCAAATATTTCACCCCATATGTGATATCCAAGACAATAAATAAGAAGCAAGGATTATACATGCCATTTCTAGAAGCAACCAGGCCTTAGGAATCTATCTCAATGGATTTTCTCTTAGGTTTGCCCACTTTAAAACATGATAAGGATTGTATTTTTGTGGTAGTTGATCATTTTTCAAAAATGGCTATCATGATTGCTTGTAAGAAAAATATATCTAATGAAGAAACTACTCAACTATATTTTAGTCATGTATGGCTCCATTTTGGTCTCAACAAGTCCATCATCTCAGATCAAGATAGCAGGTTCCTGAGCATCTTTTGGTCCACTCTATGGAAGATGATGGATACCAAGTTGATGAAGTCCATAGCATTCCATCTACGGACTGATGGTCAGAAAGAGGTGGTGAACCACTTGATTATTCACATGATTTTTATATATCACTCCAAACATCCATGCACATAGGATGAGGGGCTTATTTTCATACAACATGGATACAATGGGGCCCTCCATAGTTTGACCAAACATAGTCCATTCCAAGTATGCTTTGGGTTCTAATGCATGGCACCAATTGATATAGTTGTTCCATTCTCTACCATGGAATACACACCTCATGGAGGATATGAGGTAGAAAAATAAACAAATTTCATTGAATAAATGCAACACATCTAGCAGCAAGTTCATGACATCTTGGAGAAGATGAATTAGAAGTATAAGCAACACTATGACAAACATAGGATTGCACACCATTTTGCTATCAGTGATAAGGTTTGGTTGTAGATTTAAAAGGAATGAATTTCAAGCCCAAAAAAAAAAATTGGCCTCTACAATATGGTCCCTACACCATCACTAGAAAAGTTGGAGAAAATGCTTTTGATTTGAACCTACCATCCTACCTTGGTCTGTATCCAATATTCAATGTGGATCTCCTCAAACCATATCATCCACCTCTATTGGACACTTTAGTCATAGTAGAATAACTAGACATTGATGAGCTTTATCTATAGAGTTTTTCTCCAGTGGAAGAGGATCAGATTGTGGACACCTAGATGAAGACAACAAAAGGACGTTCTATTTCACTTTATCGAGTGGTCAAAAGGGGCCAGCTTATCCACCAAGGTGAGTAGCTCATAGAGAATCAAATCAAGACACAACTACCACACTTGATGAGGAACATTGATGCAATGGGGACCATTTATTTTCAAGGAGGGAGGAATGATTTGGGCACTAATTCAGGCAATAATTTGGGTGACAATTCCACCCCAATTGATGATAAAAATTTTGGGAGCCATAACTTGTTTATCATAGCTCTAATTGACTCACCGTTTAAACCATTAGAAAGATAAGAATGAGGATAAAATCATGAGATGGCATTGATACCTGATCAATACATTTTTACCCTTGAAAACCCAATATAAGTGCCCCAAATTTCAATTTTAGTAGTGCAGTCTAAAAATAGTAAATTTCTAAAAATAGTAATTCTTTGAATTATATATTGTTTTAAAGTATGGAAGTTAAACCACTTAATATCCCTCAAAATTTGTGACCTTCCACATCATCCCCTTAATTTAAAAATGGGTATAAATTAAGATGAAACCTAAAATGGAAAATTAGACATCTCTTTTCCCAGAGATATGCATATAGTTGTATTGTGATCTTGAATAATAATACATCTCTTCTCATAGAATTCATTGTTACTATGTTATTTATATGTTATTGAAATATTTATCAACCAAAAATTTTGAGTTTTTTATCATAAAATGTTTTATGTCAGCTCCATACTCCAATAGGCTAGCTTTAGACACCAACAGGCTAGTTTCAAACTCCAACTAGATAGTTATAGACACTAGCAAGGTAAGTCAAGACTCCAATAGGATAGTTCCAAACTTCAATAGTTTATATACATACTTTAATAGGGTATTTATTGAATTTGATATTCTAGCTATGGACTTCAACAATTTAGCTACTAAATTTGATAGTCTAGCTACCAACTTTAACAAGGAAGCTCTGGACTCCAAAAAGATAGTTATGGACTTCAAAAAAATAGCTATAGACTTCAACAAGGTATCTATGAACTTCAATAGTCTAGCTACAAAATTCAATAGTCTAGCTATAGATTTTGATAGTCCATCTACCGACTTCAATAAAGAAGCTCTAGACTTGAATAAAAGTGATACAAAAGCATATGGACAAGTAAAGAGAAGTTATAAAGATGTTTTAGTGGTTGAAATATGTTCATTAGATCATTCTAACAAGGTCAAGGATAAGGGGGAGTGTTAAAATATGATATACAATAACCCAACTCTAGATTTAAATAGGCCAGCTCCAAACTCCAATATGTTAGCTCTAGACTTCAACAGTCCAACTATAGACTTTAATGAGGTAGCTATGGACTTTATAGACTTCAATAGTCTAGCTATAGACTTCGATAACATAGTTACTAACTTTAATAAGATTTGAACTTGAATAAAATATATATAGAAGTATATGGATAGGTAAAGAGAAGTTACAACGATGTTTTAGTGGTTGAAAGAGGTTCATCAAAACAATCTAATAATGTTAGAGATAAGGGGGAATGTTATAATATGATATCTGTGCCCATATTTTCACCTACCCAGTCAGCTAAAAACTTCCACAGTAGGACCATTTGAATAAATTAAATGCACAAGAAGTTCAAATTTGAATTGTGTGGACCATTTATTGTTTTGGAAGAAAATAATATGGTAGGTGAGAAGCCCATCAGTAAATATAGAAAAGGAATAAGTTTCAAAAAATTAAAAAAGTATACCATAGATTTTTAATGTGACATCAGATAGAGGAAGAGTAAAGTATAGAGCCTAGATAAGAAAGTGAAAGGTAGAAGAAAAAGATAGAAGCAGAGGAGAACACCACATCAATATATTTTGGACAAAAGGAAGACATAAATAAGAAGAACATAAAAAAATTGTAGTATAAAGGAATTTTTATTGATAGTAGTTAGAGGAGAATGGGGATAAAATCTTAGTTTGTAAGAGTTTTTGTAATAACTGTAGCTATGTAAGTTTATGCTTTGTAATCAGTTTGTAGTAGGAATATTTAAGTGAATTTAATACAATAAGTTACGTATTTTTATATACAACTATACCTCCCTTATTTTATCTATTTTAAGCTCATTGTAAGTGTAAATTTTTATTCATATGTGTAGCTATGATACTAGTCTAGAACTTCACAATTTTAGTGTTATAAACTGTGTATTTGCCCTTTTGGGCCTGCATTTTATTTTCTGCCAACAAGTATTACTAAATTAAAATCCATAAATTTGAAAAATATTGGATTAAATTTGAAATAATTTAGATTTTATTTGTATGAAATTTATGATAGTGTTACTACAGTTTTAGTTTACAATCAATAAATACACTTGAAAAAAATCATATGGGAAAGTTACATCCTTCTAAACAATGTTTCACAGCTAATGGCATGGATTTTTGGTTTCTCCCAAGAATGTGATGAGATATGTCATTTTGATTCTCCAATCCTTTTCATCTTTATAACTTCCATTTCCACTATATCTACTTGGCATAACATAAATCATTTGTAGTTTTTTCTTTGTAACATATTTTTGAGAATTATAATCAATAAACACTGTGTTGGAAATTGAAAAATCATCTTCAAAGGTACTTTTAAAATTAACTTCATCCAAGTTATTTATGTTTATATTGAGGGTATTCGAATATATTTTCCCCAAAACAAACATGAAATTTGAACTTTTGTAATCCATGGCTTAAAGGAGTATCCTCAAATGATTTTCCTCTATAATTGACCAAAGGCCAATGTGAGTAAAAGACTATAGTACCACCTTCAAAATTTATTTGGAATGATCTAAAATGTATTATAACATATTTCCTATTACATAATATTCTTGTCTTCCTGTAACATTCATTTCCATATCTTTTGTTTTGTGCAAAACAAATAATAAGTCATCCAACCCCAAAACCAATATTTTTTTAGAAGTCAGTTTTAGCTCCTCCTTTGAAATGTCTATAATTTGTTAAAAAAGAAAGAAATCATTTATTAACAATATTATATTATAATAAATATAACATGGAATTTTTTTAATAAAGTGTTTTACATGTTAGATTTATCATTGATGCACTTTCGATATATATATATAGTATTTGAATAATTTGATGCATTTTTTATTTTCATTTGATTAAATCTTATAAATATTCATATAAACATATACAAAAATATATAAATGCTTAGGAAAATGTTACTATACTCATTATACATGTGTCTATAATTTCTATTGATAGTTTTGTTACATACATAAGCATATACATGTTTAAAATGAATCCTCATAAGTTGACCATAACAAACACTTCTTATGATTTTCTTAAAATAAATGTAATTTATCATATTTTGAAACAAATAAAAAATCCAATTACTTCTGTAATCTATTTATTCTATTTAACATATGCACATATATAATTTATTATCTTTGTATGTATGTATGTATACATGCATGCATGTATGTTTGTAAGTATATATGTATGTATGTATGTATGCCCTTTTTCACCAAATTGGCTTTAAAATAAATATCATGTATACTCTAAAGATAATTTGTCTTCAAGACACAGTATATCACATATTTATTTTTTCAAAACATGGAAAATTCAACATTTAAAAAACATTTAAATGGGTAAATACAACCAAATTAAAATCAACACAAAAATAAAATGAACCCACACTTCTAAATCCCAAGCTATTGCATTATATTTTTTTGTTTTGTACTCTCTCCTATAGATAAAGAAAAATTCAATTTTAATAATTTTAAATAAATAAATATTATATATATAGTAAATACACATTAATTGAAAGGGGTTTTTCACCTTTTTTTAGCCTTTTTATAGTTTGTCTAGCTTTACTCTTTCGTTAAAGCTTTTGTTCTTTATGCCCTGCAAGGTATTATGTAATGTAGTAACTAGAAATTCTCATCATGATTTGATTTAATATTTTTATTTAAAAAAATGTTTTATTTTATATTTTTATCTCTACATGTTGTTTTCGTAGAGGATTCAAGCTATATAGATGTGTTTTGGGTTTTTTTGTTTGAGACACAAAGTTGTAGAGATGCATTGTGAGTTGTTTTTATTGAGACATAAATAGATGAAAAAATGTTTTGTTAGTATTATAAATTATTGATTAATAAACAATTATATAATTATAAAAATATGCATGATCTTATCTTACATTCTTCAACTTACAATTTATCATGTTTATTGATTTCATTTTTCATTATTATTTCTTCACTTTAATTCAATGACATATTTTCTACATACCAAAATATTGATAAATTGTTAGGTTTGGAAAATAAATCATACACACTAAAATATTCTTAAGATGTTTTATTTGAAAAATAATTATTGATTATAAAATTAATTGAAAATGTTATGCACCTGGTAGTGATCAAATTGGTTGTTCTGGCATTGGTTGTTATGAATGTATCAAACATTTTTGAAATTCAATATTAAAAACTATGTGTTCTTCAGTTTTTGTAATGCAAGATAAATTCCTTTGCATTTGCGTATAAGAACATACCAATTCAGATCTTGTATATACCCCTAGAACATCATATGTATTTGAATTGTTGAAAGTAGAGATATCTTTATCGTAGAAGAAGATGTCTAATTCATTTTTGAATGGCCTTATTTCTTGGTTTGAACTAATCAATTGAAATGTTGGTATGTCTTTATTGATGTCAACACCTTCGTTTAATTTACTTTATTATGAATGAAGGATGAAATATTCAAGCTGAAAATTAGTGTAATCATTTGAAAAATTGATACTTGTAATATGAGACCCCAAAGTATGACACCCATATTTTTCATATAATGGAAAGGACCAACACACAACTTTCTGAGAGAGTTCTGAATGCCAGAGAAATGGTCAAGTTTGTGAATAATGAATAGATTGAAAGCCCTTATAATAAATTTATCAATCAATGCCTAAAGAAATAGGTGAAGATATTCATCCTTATAATCTTTTGTGACATTCAAAATATCAATAATTATCAAACTAGGATTCATACCAATAATGGACATTTCACTAAAATCATATAAAATGGATGGCCAAAGACATGGGGGGTGTAATGGTAGACAAATATTTTTATATCTATCTTAGGAAGATGACCTCCATTATCTACATTTTTATTCAATATAATTATTGAATCTTTAGATAATACTTCCCATATTTTTTAATTTTTTGAAATACTTTCATTCAGTGCACACAAATTTTCAAACCTTTTCTTCGATATTCTATAATGCTCCATTACTTATTCAGGTGTGATTGTTTTATCTAATAAAAGTGTCAAATCATGATTGGTGATAAAATATGTAATTTTTATAATATCATACTTTTTAGATTCACTTTTTTACACCAAGTGTCCATGATGTTTCACCCAAAGGTTTTCAAGAAGGAAATAGTCCCCTTTTCCAATAAATCTGCTAGTTTTATTTTTTATTTATCTGAAAGCCCTTGAATATTTCATAGTAATATTATACCAATTAGATTAAATCTTGTTTATTTAAACATGGTAAACTACCACTTTTAAATAAATCAAATTCCTTATCAAAATAATCCCAAATGGGTTGTTTCATGAAATGAAAATAATTTCTCTCTTATAGTTGTTGTGCTGAGTAGTTCATTTGTGTGAATAAGTGTCTATCTTGTTCATGTATTTATTCTATATTTTTTTTCCAAATTCAAGATTTTTAAAACCTCTCAATTGGATAAGGTCACGTGAAGATCGATATCTTTCTACAAATGAAGCTTTATAAATTGCTTCATTATATTGGTTATATATTTTGTGAACAATATGGAATGGAGTAATTGTTTTTAGAAATCTTGCCCTTCTAATAGAATATTTTTTATTAATGATAGTGAATTGTATTCCTTGTCTAAAAGAATTATATATTTTTTTGTAATTTTATGTTAGTTGTCTGTAATTTTAAACCTTATAGTTTTTTCTCCATCATATCTTTAAAGACTTCTTTTGATTCGATAATACTTTGAGGGTTATTTGGATCAAAAATAATTAAAAAACCATCTTTAATTGGAACTTCATTATGTTTTATGAATGAATGAATTATAGAATTCACCCCTCTTTCATTCAAGTTTTTTATCTTCATATTAGCATCCCTCAATTCACAAAGCTCTATAGGAATGTTCAAGGCATAATTGCTTGAAGAAATATACCATGTAGAGAATTCATTGTGTCTAATTAGAACTTTGTTCCAACAAAAGTGTGGCAACCTTAAGTTTGATATTATGCTTCTCCATTTATGTGAGTAATTTTATACCCTTTTTCAAATTTGCATACAAATATGTTTCCCTCATTTGTCTTATTTTCTTCAAGGTTTTTTTCTATCATGATTGTAAGGTATCTTAAATGCATATTTATGTGGTGGTAATTAGAATAAGTTGGTGCTACTTTTTCATAATTTTATTTCAACATATTTTGTATTCTAAGGATAAAATTATCTCTATCTATCAACCCAAACATTTCAAAGTTGTCATAGCTATTCAAATGAAATCTAAAAGTTTCACAATAAGTAGAAACATTCATTTTTGTCAATTTTATTTTACTAGGTGTAAATTTATTAAAATTAGTTGTAGCATGATGTGGAATTCCATCTTCTCCATTCCATACTTCCAATTGGAATTAAATGGAATGTTAAAGTTCATCCTTATCATAGGTAATGATTATTCTAATCGAAGATGATTCTTATCCAGATATAGTGCTAAACAAATAAGTATATGCATGCATATTTTTTAGACTAAACAACTTAAAATACCAATTAGCAAGAGGAATTTTATTACCACCACAAAATGGAAGATGGAGATGTGGAATAAATTTTATTTTTATTATTTTAAATAGTATTATATTCAAATTTTCTTTGACTGAGGACTTATACATTTTAAGTGTGAGAATTTCTTTATCACCTGAAGACATTATGCAAAGCCATTGAAATGATATAATTATTGATCTTTTTAATATTTAAATTGCATATTGTATCACTTACAAAATTATTTGTGATTATTTGTATATCATCAAATGTGAATTATAATCTACAATATAAAATACATATTAAATATTCGTAATATATACACTAACTTGAACATAAACTAAAAATATATGACCAAAATAAAAATAAGCATGTTGAAGGTATCTCTTAGGAGATACCTTCAAATACGATTGAATTTATGACAAGGCCCATGAAGGAATATCATAGACAAAGTAAGACCAAGCAGAGAAAAGTGGAGGGCATTTTAAATCTAATTATTATGTGTGTCAAGGATTATAAGTAAATAAAAACACTATCCAATATAAATTAAGAGGAAAAGGAATTTACAAACATTTATTTTGAACAAGAAAGAAGAGGGGAAGTATTTTTCAAATATTCATCTTAATGGGTCCGAGATGAGGTGTTAAAACATTGGACATATGTGGATGATCTGTAGTTTAAGGCTTCATCATTATTTTAAAATGATAGGCCAACCTTCATGTGTGGGATGAAGCATCAACACTCATCATGATCAATGGTATGATGTAAAAATCACAAAGTATGATGCATATCAATCAACACTAAATTCTTACACACACTACAAACTGTGGGAAGCTATAGGCCATTTCATTCAATAAATACCCAATATTCAATGACAAAAGCCAAAAGGCTGAATGTATTACAATGTTTGATGACTTGGCTAATCTTATAAAATATTTAAAAGCCACCATCGAGACTCAAGAAGGTAAACACCTAAAAACCAAAAATACATTACAACTATTCTTATATTTTAATTTTTGAGAAAATGGTCTCAATGAGTCACTGAGTGAGGTTTAGTGTACCTAGAGTAGGTGAAATAAACCTTGGCGAAGTTCCCTCACATATTATTTATATGAGTGGGTGGGAAATATTTCTTCTAGGAGAGGCTTGCAATGGATTAAAACTATCAGACCTAGCCTATAATTGATTATTGTGTTAAAACATCCATCCAAATTTACCTTTAAGGTATCTCCTAAGAAATGCCTTTCAAAAATGCACAAGAGTGAATTTTTTATCAATGTATCTCCTAGGAAATACCTTAAAGTTATTTGTGAAGGTATTACAAGGGTATTTGAAGGCCCTTAAAGGAATCTCCTAAGAGATACCTCAAAATTCATTATTAATGGTCATAATTTCAAGGGGATGATTAATGTATCTCCAAATAGTTACCTAAGTGAATTTTTCCTTCACTTTGAAGGGACTATTTGAATGGATCTATAATACCTTCAAGGGTACCTTCAAGGTATGCCCTAGGAGATACGTTCATGTCACCCATGAATTTATTACAGAGGTTTCAAAAATTCTTCTATAAATTTAAAATGCTTTGCACCTTGTATTTTGATTCTCTTAGATCCCTAAAAGTATGGCATTGGCATCCCTTCATTAAAATGGGATCATAGAAGATACCTTTAAGGGTGTCATCATATATTCTAAGGGATGTTAAAGGTATCTTATAGGAGAAACCTTTAATGTGAATTGTGTTGTATCCAACATATCCCACCTTGTAATAGGGGACCCAATTTTTAAATAAAATCCAAGGTTTATTCATCATTTGGGCTATGCATGTAAATCCATAGAAGTTGAAAACTTTTTATCATTAAAGAACACTTTGGTTGCACCTAATCTCCTATTATACCCCTATTTTCATTATAATAACTTATTAGGACTAATCTATTAATGTAAATTTTGGAATTTTACCATGTATGATAGGTATTCAAGTTTGTTTATTTGGGTTTTTCTATTTAGATCTACCTATTTAGAATTATGGACATATTTTGATATTTAGAAACTTTCAATCTTTGGGAATTTTTTGGTCTTTGGCATTTTGGTCTTTAGGAACTTTATCTTTGGAAATGTTTCTATTAGAAAATTTACTTTGTATATTTATATTTGGCATCTTCCTTTGTGGAAACTTTAACTTAGAAACTTTGATATTTAGAAGGTTTTCATCTTTGATAACTTTCTCTTTGATAGCTTTCATTCAAAATACTTCAGTCAAGAAATTTTACCTCAACAACATCTTCCTAAACAACAATATCCAAGAAGAACACTTGGTTTTTATTATCTTTGGTGACTTTCATTCAGATCCTTTTGGTTGGGAGATTTCTCTTTGGCAACTTTCCCCAATAAATCTTCATGAATGAATCTCTTTGAATAACATTTTTGTCTTGAAGGTCTTTCATTCAAAATGTTGGGCTTACCATATCACATAATTCAACATAAATGCAAAGGTTGACCTCCCAACTAAACCATATAATGACAAGTGTCAAAATAAAAAGTAACACCATGGTACCCTAAATGAATAAGCATCCTACATGGCATACCCACTAGGTCTATGTGGTCAAGTTCGAATTTAATGAAGGTGATGAGATCATAGACATTATTAATTAATGGCACATAAACTAAAATGAATTCATAATTCTATAACATTGATATCATAACCATGTTCACCTCATTTGATTATCATTGAGCTTGAGTGCACATAGCCTTCTATGATTTCAAAACCCCTAACTATATCTAAAATAATATGTAATTTTCATAACAGAGTTTCAAGCCACCATTTTAAAAATATTGAATCACACCAACATTAAGAACCAGTAATGGAATCTTCATCCAGGGCATACAAGGGATATTTAACACCATCTAAGCTCTCCATTAAAGATTCCATATAATAACTAGACACATATTTGGTGCAATAGTGTTAAATGGTCTCCATGCCAATTACTCAACTCTATGGGAGGTCATAGAGAATGTTGACCCATTTTAATGTGAGGAAAATGTCTCCACAAAATAAAAAATAGTTATAGCTAACTTAATACCATTTAAACATTAGACACTCTACTATGTAGTTGCTAAGCTAGACTTCATGTTGTGCATCGATTTATTATGATAATTGTTATTTTAAGGTAGAATTGTATATGGTGGCTATCTACACTATGTCAATAATAAGATAATCATTACATATATATCATGTGATGTATTCATTAGGTAATTATGCTTGTCCATTTTTAGATGCTAAATTTGATTTGCACAATGTGGAACAAGTAGTAAGGATATGAATTCTTCCAGGGGAAACCTTTACATTTAAGGAAACAACCAAGAACCTCATACCCATCACCCAATTATGGATGAGAATCCATATTGGCATGGCATTGTTAAATTGACTATTTAGCCACCCAAGCATTCATTTTTCATCTAAAATGGGTACCCATAATTGACCTACTCATAGATTCATAGAACACCTATGTATTGGGAGAGGTTATCAGTGCCCACCCACAACAATAGATATTGTACAAAGACAAGAGTTCTCAATGTGAGAACTTATACATGATGTCATAATTATTGTATTAAATCATGGGGACTATTTATAGACATAATGGAGCTATGTAGAACCTAAAACTTGACTACATCAAAAATAGAATCTGACACTTCTACTCTTTTCTCTACATTTATGCACATGTGAGGAACATTTCTATAATTACAGAGGACATGTATCCTCATGTTTTGATAGTAATTCATGGCCAACCTCTAGATAGGGTATCTAAAAGAATTGATAATACACTCATGAATTTGGGTGATTATTGTTTATACCCAAATTATAAAGTTATCATGGTTTTTAGACATAAGTTAGACCCTCTTCATCTCCCCAAATTCATCCTAGATAAAGTTACAGAGCAATATATTGCTTTACAATTATGGAATGGGATAGATGAGGACTTGACCAAGAGTAAGAAGAATACATTCCACTGCTCCAATCTCATAATTAGGAAAATGCAATACATGTACAAAAGGCATTTCAAAGAGGTTGGTAATGCAAATAAGGTTTATGCCTTGGCTAATCTTCCCCATAAGTATTTAGACCCACACAAGAGAGTGAAAAAAATATACAAAATATAAGCATCCCATACAAACATGAACGTTTTGATCATGAATTTTTGTTCCTCAATTCAAAATATGATGAAGTCAAGGAAAGGGTAGAGACTATTAGTTTGAGTCATTAGAGGAAATTTAAATTAAAAATAATCCTCCTGAGAAAATATTTAAAATATAAAATATGACATATGAAAATAATTCAAAACACTTAAAATATGACATCATCCCTTAAGGTAAAATAATAATATAATAAATTTTATTTATTATTTAAAACTTAAACTAACTTACTTAGTTAAAGATAACCCTACTTACTTTATTCCTTTTTTTAATGGAAAGTTCAAAGATTTTTATTTTTTGGCATTCAATTATTATAGAAGGTATCTTTATTTTTACATGCAACATACTCCACCCATTGCATACACTTATGCTTCAATTTTACAGATGTGCATTGATACCAAAAACATTACAGAGTGACATCAACTACATGATCACATCATAATACAGTGAATGACATAATATATTTTTTACTATATTACTAGAAACTATATATTATTACCTTTGTTTATACACTATAGTACCAAATATACATTGTATTACCTTGGTTGGTAAATTAGTCATCCAAATAAGTTGATGTTCGTGTATAAACTGGTTATGATTATAGATGTTGACTGGAATAAGAAGTTACGTATAGTGTTGAATACTTATCCCTGACATCATCATATATGATAATAGGAGCTTTAACAGATCTATGTTTTATTTAAGTCTTATTTTAGGCATTTAGTACCAGGATTGGCTGGCATCATTGGCATCTATTTAAGTCATTTTTACTATAATGAGAGAAATTATTCAAAGTTCAATCAAGTAAACTTGATAAGAATCAATTTTTTGATCAAATCATTGTAAAATATTGATTAAAATTGCTAGAATAGTTATTTTAATACTCAAAAACAAAAAAAAAAACTGATTGAGTTGGTTGCATCATTGTTATTTATAGGGCTCACTTTTGTTGTTGGCATCTTAAATTACCCTGTGGCATTGATTTAGATTATCTCTAGCCTTTAATAAGTTAATAAATCATTGTATTTTCTACATGCAAGTCACTGGAATAATTTAAGCCTTTAATTCTATAACAAAGTCCTTGAATTCATAGTTTGGGCATTTACTGAGACATATTTTAATTACCAAATATATATATATTTTTACCAAGAAAACTCTATGGATCTCAAGAAAACTATATGGATGTTCACTAAATGTCAATTGAAATGTTATTTTATAAATTGGGTGTTTTGACCCCAAATTTGTTTATACATTTATTGATGGAGTTTCATAGTTGTAATCAAGATTAATATCACTGATTGGATTGACATTACAACTTGTCAATGCTTGGTAATTAGAATAATGTTCCTAGTTAGGTGATCTCAAAGCCAAAAAACATTTTAGTCAGTACTAAGTGGAGAATAAATCTCACAATGGTCTTTGAATAGGCCAATTATTCTAACAGTGCTACTTGACAATCAAATCTAGAATGGTCTCAGTCAAGATAAACTAGTTATAAAGTGCTTTGGTTGGGTCAAATGAAGTTCATTGTCTTCATGTAGTGGAAATTGGGTGTGATAAGCTTGAATATATATTTATTTTGGTAAGCTTGCTTCCCAGTTATGGGTAAAATTTAAAAGTGAATAGGTATTAAATAAGTCAATTCATTCCATAATTGTAAACATAGTCACAAATCCTGATTGAATCTTGTTTGTTTCAAATAACCTCAACCCGTGTTCAAATGAATTTTTTGTTACTCACTAAATAATGAAAACTATATCTTACCTATGCTTGCATGAAATTTAACTTGAACCACCCAATTGTAGATCAAATTTATCTTGACTTATTAGTGATTGGATGCATTAAGTGATTTCTCTGATATTATTTTTGAGGGATATTATGGGTGATAATGAAATTCATAATTAGCTAATATGCCACACTTCTTTACAATAAACCTTGTTGTGTAGTTAGTAGGATTATAAATTCCAATAAATCTTTTGTTGTGGGTATCAGGATTATAAAGCTTAATAGATCCTTTGTTGTGGTTGTGTTTACATTTTATTGTTTCCTGAGGGGTAAATAAACAACATATGTTCATTCCATATTTAATGATCCCTCAATAATGTTGTTAAATGTATACAGGTGGATATTGAGATGATCTACTTTTTAAAACTAGAAATTTGGTGCAAATTTATAACCAAAAAAATGGGTGACAATGGAAGCTTGTCTAAATACTAATTTCAAACAGTAGGTATCTATATAGTGAATTGATAGAGATGGGTATAATAGAGCATTCTAATTAAAATTCATTAAAGGGATATAATAACCATGTTTTTTTATGTTTTTGCACTATCTAGTAGTAAAATGTGTGAAACCTTTATTCAAAGGTTGTAAGGGTGATTAATATAAACTTATCATTATATTTATTGGTTTTGGCACTTTTGAAATACATAAAAAGGTTTATGTTGGGTGATTTAAGAGCCTTTAAAAGTTCAAATAGACCTAGAACATAACAAAAGATTTTCTCAATGTTGTTCAATAAGTACAAACCTAACTAAGATTTTATTTTAACCAACTTTTCCACTCAAGTAAATCATAATTGGAGTTTTGATAGTGTTTATTATGCTTCAAAATAGTCCATGTGTGACAAAATGTTCCTCATCTTCGATTACATAGGCTAGAGACCTATTTAGTATTAGTTGTATTTGTATATTTGAGTTTGACTACTATTTGAATCCATTTAGAATGCTCATAAACTAAAAAATTTGTTGACTTCATACCGATAATTCACTCAAAAAAATTTGATCGATATATCAACTGCACCTTATATATAATTGTTAATAAAGTTCATGAATTTTTTTATTAAATGCTTTAATGAAACATGATTATATGAAATATCATAATTCTAAAAATTATGAAAAAGTAATATTTATGAAAGAAACTCTAAATATTTTTTCAACAAATAAAATTAATGCGTATAATATATAAAGAGAATACTTTTTTCCCCTTGGTGTTTGAACAAACTCAATCGTTCCTTTTTAATTAAGTAGTATATTACTTTGGTTAGCTTTAAAATATATATCAATTCAAATAATTATATTACTACACTTAATTTTACCATATAATATTAAAATATTACAACTTATAAATTAATTTAACTAAAATATAAGACCTTCAACAAATCTCAGTTAGAGAATATAAGGCAATTAGATTTCCCCCATAGAATCACTGCACTAAATATTTATTCACTCCTACAAAAATCTTTAAAATATATATAAATAATATGCATTAAACACATGAAAACCATCATATAGTCTTTAAATCCTAATAATAGTCAAAATTCATCATAAGATCTACTATTCCCACATCTTATTATCCACTTTTTAAAAAATAATATTATACAAAATATTTGAAATATAATATTATACATTATTATTTTCATACACCAAAAATTAATATTTGTGTGTTTCATACATGTACTATATTTGGTAAAGATCTACAATTTAGAAGATCTTGTTTCTAATAAATAAATTAAAAAATTAAAAAAAGAAAAAAAAAATCCCACATATATGTGGATATAGTTGAGTGATTAAGGAGATGGATTGATAACATGATGCAGATGAGTTTTCTTAATTAGAAATTTTATATACTTTACTAATTTAGAAACATTAATTTTATTAATAAAATATAAATTAAAAATATATATAATGTTATTTTTTTTACATATAGAAAATTAGCAATTTTAAGTTTTAAAATATAATTTTGACATAAGTTTGAGTTTGAATTTTTAAAAATAAACTGACTCAAAAATCATCTAAAAATATAGAAAGTATCTTGAAAAAATATTTTATGGATTTATTAAATAAAGATGTGGTCCTAGTTAACTCATGTAGTTAAGTTATTTTTTCATTTATATTTAAATATATTTTTTATTTATATGATTTCTTAAGAAGCCCATTTTATATCTAAATTTACCCTAATGGAAGACTTACTACATGTGATACAAGTAGACCCTTCCCTTACACTTGGTCAAGCCAAATTCAAGATCCCATCACTAGGGGGATGACCATCATCTAATTTCTAGAGTGGCATACCTTACCAACAACTACAAGACCAAATCTAGGACCTCTAACATCCACTTACTATGATGATATATCTATAAAAATATTAAATACAATGTGAAAGGGAAACATTAGTTGTTGCTCAATAAGAGTAAGAAAAATTTGCAGGGGAAACATCTCATGATACAGTGTAAGAGGAAGAAGAGGACCCTCAAATTAAAATGTGTAATGTTTAACTGATGGAAGTAAAGTAAGAACTATTTGAAGAATCAATCCAAATGAAGGCCAACACTATGGGATGTAAGAGGGAATCATATGCCTAGACTCCTCTAATAAGAAAAAGACTACACCTACTATGAAAGTTTCAACAACCACAACCCCTAATATAAATCTTCCCTCTCCTACCCAAAAAATAACTACCCCTCAGGACGAGAGGACAATAACTTATTACAAGAGTAAAACTATGGAAAAAAGGCCACATACTCCATCCACAAAGGTGACAAATGAATAAGTACCACCTTCAATTAAAGGTGAGCCAAGCCATGGTGTGGATGAAGAGGAGATATAAAAAGCTAAAGTACTAAGCCTACTAGGATTGATAACAAAGGCACCCATTAATGATGACCAATTAGGTAAGTGCACTCTATTTACTACTCCTTGATGACTTTCTCCTATTATGCCAATACCAATTATTTCTTCTTTGTCAGTGCTAATTATTTTTACTTGTACTCATATCTTATCATTCCCTATTGGTCCAATTTTCATTATGCTAACCACTATAGAAGCCACTCCTCCTTCAATCTCCACCTCTACTTCCATAACCACCAACCAACCCATCACTAAAGTATCAACTTATTATACTCATCTGAGTTCACCACTGCCCTCATCAGGAGTAGTACAGACCAAAATAGTGGTGGTAACAAAGAGAGATCCTAAGAAGAATAAATTCTACATTGTGCATCCTATACCACACCTAGGGAATGTAGACTAGTCCAATATAATTTGGCCTTAAATGCTTAAGCCAACCACTAAGCCTAAACCTAAAAAGGACACATAAATAGAGTCACATCTATTGGATCCATCAAAGTTGACTCTTCTAGATTGGGCTAAGGAGTTATGAGTGTCATCTTCTAAGAGGCCAAACTTGAATATCATTAGGATTCCTACTATGATCTCTCTCTTTGAAAAATCAACTAGACCAATGCAAAGGGTAAGGAAGAGGAAAATAAAAGATAGTGGTGGGAGAGGCTATATTATAGATGAAAGAGAATATATTTACTCTCTTTATAAAAGACAAGATAGAAAGAAGGGCCAGTCCCCTTACTTTGAGAACCTTATGTCATACATGTAGACTCACATTGAAGTAGTAATAACCATTCATGAGGGAGCATAGCAGGTGAGAAAAGAATTAAAAGAAGAGATATAGAATTTTAGAGATCAACAATAGGTAATCTATATTCCCTTTGAGATAGAGTAAGATGTGCAAAGTATGGCATCAAGATTATATTATATTTTAGATACCATTCATTGTTTGAGAGAATAATTGGATCCACATATAACCAAAATAGCAAAATCATTTAAAATTCTCAAGAAAGATGAAAATAAATTGAATTTCTTAGTTTTGTATACTCCTAATAAGGAATTCAAACATTTAAATTTGATGACCCCCTTAGATGTAACCAATGCATTAAATATATTAGTCATAAAGACTCAAGAATCCCCAAAATCATTCATTCTCATTGATTCTCTATTTACTAAGATCACTGAACAAGAGAAACACATAGTTCAAATTTTTTATGAGCTAAAATTGACATGAGCATGAGATAACCCTAAGAAAATGGTAGCCCAGACTATTTTTTAACCAAAAGATACAACAAGCTTCAAAAAATTTCAAGCAAAGTTTACAAGGGCTAACTTTAGAGGATATTGAAGCAAAGCTGAGTTTAGTGAGGAAAAAGGAAATTGAAGTGGAGGGTTTTTAGGTAGGCTTTTGAGCTACCATGATTGAGCATGCAAGACTAGTAGAACAAGTAGATAGTGTGAACAAATATCCTTTTATTGATATGATATTAATATGGGTGTAACATGCCAAAGTATATAAATATTATCAAAATTTAGAGGCTAAGAAAAAGGGAGCTTCATCACCACCTACTAGTTATATAACTTAGACTCCACCTAATGTGCTAGTTACAACAAGGCAATAACTTTAGTCCCTCCTAGCTAAACAAGTGCATCAACTCTAAATCTCAATATAGCTCCAATCATAACTTTATTTCAAGCTACCAATTCATCTCTAGCTACAACTTTAGTTACCACATCTTCTATAACTACTAGTACAACTCCAATCACCATTATAACTCTAGTTACAACATCAGTTCTAATAACAACCTTATGAAGTGTCAAGCAAGAACCAATTTAGCCTTAGTTAAAGGCTAATTTTTTTATAATTTTTCATGTAATGATTATTCATGACTAGTTAAGTATTGTTATATATATGTTATAATTAAAAACTATATTTTTATAGCATGCACACATTGTAGGACTAATGTAATCTCTATATTATAACATGCAATTTTTTACTAAACTAGAACTTATGATCTAGTTATTTTAATGTAATCAAAAGTTTTACTATACTTAGATGATGAGGTGACCCCTTCCCCAAGTCCTTTAAATACATGTAAAACCCTCTTTTCAAAGGGTTGAAGTTTTGATCAATATACAAGAAGAAATCAAGTGATTGATTGTCATGCAACTATGTTTGTTCTTTTTATTTCCTTATCTATGTTATAAAAATTTTAGTTTCTTTATCTGTATCAATTTAATAATTTTGAAGTGTGATAATGCTACAGATGAATTAGTTGTTTTAATTGAAGAATATTGATCTTATATGTGTTACAACTATTAAGGGTTGGTAAATTTCATTGGTTTAAGTAGTTAGTATATATTGAGTTGATAATCCAAGGTGTGTAAGACTATTACCTTTGGTATAATCATCCAAGAGTGTGCTATATATAATCTAGAAAAATTTTAGAGAAAAGAGTTCAAATATAGGTTATGGTATAAAAACCATGCTAGGAAGTAAATAAATAAACATGAACCAACCATAGCCAATATATGGTAGCAATGAAGGAAAATAAAGAGAAAAATGAAATTTATTACCAATATCAATATCCAATCTTATCAGTGAAGCATAAATATGATTATCACTGATAAGATCTATTGATTGGCTGATTGTAATATTTTCCAAAACATTTACATTATTATCCATTTATTAAGTTATGTTATTACAAAATGTGCAATGACATTTATAACATAAGTGATGGCATATTTTTTATTGATGTGATTGATTTCAAAGTGATAAATTTAGTTAATACACATTTATTAGTGATTAATTCTCTAACAAAGGTTGTTTGTGGCATGAATTGAATTTGAACAGACTAGCCATGGCATTTGGAATTAGATACAATAGTCTCCCAAAATTATCAAAAAATGTCAGATCCTAGTGGAGATCTCAACACATGGTGTGAAGATTCCTAGTTTAATCTTTGATTGGTGCATAAGACCCATATCAAGAGAAAGTGGAATTTTCCCTCACCTTGAAGGCACTATTTGAATGGATTTTTAATACCCTCATAGATTCCTTGAAGGTATCTCTTAGGAGATACTTTAAACTTACCCATGAAGGTATTACATAGGTTTTAAACATTCTTTGATAAATTTAAAAGGTGTTTCACCCCATATTTTTATTATCCCATATCCTCAAAATTATAACACTTTGGATCCATTCATTAAAAAGGGCTCACAAAAGATACCTCAAAGGGTGTTGTCATACATTCTAGGGGATGTTGAAGGTATCTCCTAGGAGATACCTTTAACATGCACATGAGTGAAATTTTCTTTCACTTTGAAGGAACTAATGGGTGATACCTTGAAATTCCTTGTAATACCTTCAAGTGTACCTTCAAGGAGTCTCATAAGAGATACCTTTCAAACCTTTATAAATCAGAGGCACATATATTTATTAGTTAATCAACAAGGTTTAAAGTTGAAAGGATTTGCACCTCATATTTTGGTACTCATAGACATCTGAACATATGACACTTGGCATCCTATTATTAAAATAGGCTTGTAGAAGATTAAATAGTTCCTTGGTTTGTGGTCTAATGCCCAAGACTTATGTTGTATCTAGGCCTTCGAGATCTCAACACATGGCATGATCTCATCAACTTATGACCATAGAATTGAGGGTATAGAACTCAAAGCTTCATTCACCATGAATTATAACTATTTGGAACTTATTCTTTAGCAGCTATTTTTCAAGAACTAGATCCTTGGATTTACACTTTGATTTATCTGGGTCTTTGAAAATATTTCTTTGGTAGTTTTGTTTGATAGGTCCCTCAAACACATTTAGGTATTCAGTAATTTTTCTTGGTTGTTGTGTACATTTTGGTGTTCATTGAAAATGTTTAAAACTTTTGTTTAGGATGATTTCAAAGAGTGATATAACCCAAATCCTGACTTATGACTACCAAAATATTTGTTACTTAGTAAACTAGAATCGAAGAAGCAATGAAATGACACTTGGTAGAGGGAACTATTGTGGAACTCTTAATAAATTTCAATTGTGTTTTTTATTACCTTCAAGGGTACCTTAAAGGTATATCCTAGGATATACCTTTCAAACATGCATAAACTAGATACACAAAAATTTAATAGTTAATTGGTAATGTTTAAAATTTAAAGGATTTACACCTCATATTTTGGTACTCCTAGATCCCCAAACATATGCCACTTAGAATTCATTTATTAAAAAAGGCTCATGAAAGATTAAAAAGTTCTTTGGTCTATGGTCTAAAGAAATAGACTTATATTATCTTCGAGCCTCTGGCATCTCAACACATGGCATGATCTCATTAACTTATGATGGAAGGTTCAAGAACATTGAAAGGTATGAATCTATGAATTAATGATGACTTGACACATCTCATCATCTAGAAGAACTGACCCCAAGTATGTGGTAATCATCATTGACATCTATATAAAAGTCAATGACTAAAAATTTAGAGTTAATGAAGGTTTACCATATGGCAGGTAATCAAACCCACTAAAGTTTACTAGCATTTTCATAATGAAATGGGCATTTAAACAAAAAATTTGCATTTCTATTAATGGCATAGATAGACATTCAATGTTAGCCTATGAATGATAAATGTAAAATCTATGTTGAATGGGAATTCACTTAGCCATTATTCTCAAGCAAACACTACGTATTTGAGCTCTCGTACATTTAAAATCACTAATTAGTTAGTGGTTTTTGTGAATTTAAACTAATATTTTATATAAAACCAAATGCATACATTTATATAATCAATGACATCAACATCCAAACAATCAAATTTCCCTTTTCTATGTGTTTTCACTAGCATGACTAAGTTCACCAATATAGTGTTCGATAAAAGTGATTTATATTTTAAATTCCACTATTATTATACACTATGGGATGAGGTATAATTAATAATACCATACTTAGCTTTGGAAAAAATTGCACTATCCCACAAGCTATACATTGATGGTTTTATACCCATCAAGTCATAGGGTTTTCATCAAATAACTATGAAATTAGAGGTAATTTAATGCATAGACCTTCTCAAAGATTTATTTATCAATATCACTTTTATTGGTAATTACTTATATAATAGGAAAAAAAATAAAGTGAATGCATACATTTCTTATAGGGATTTTTAGAGATATCTTAGGTTACCTTCCCCTTAAACAACATACAATCAAAACTTGGCTAATGTCTAGCTTAACTAAAACACTGTAGAGGATATATTGAATGAGTGGCTTGTAGAGGGTCAAAAATTGAATTACAAAGGTAGAATTACATCCAATTACATCCTTAAATTTAGTCTTAGGTTTAGGATAACAATGGCTCTATTGAATAAACTATATGGATTTCTAAGTATTGCATATGTTCAGGTTGAGTGGGTACCATTATTGGACATTTTTTTGGCCTTTAATCAATTAGTTACACTAGGGAAAATTATCTATGTTAGACTGAAGTCCCAAATGTTATCTCTATACCAAAGGCCATTAGAGGTAGTTTTTAAATGATGTCCTATTTAATAGATGTTGTTATGGGAACTATTTACAAAAGTTATGATGTGTTGTGGCAACCCTCAAAAGAGTATGTGGCTAACAAAATTGGTGAAGATCATTTGTTTATGTTCATTCATAGATACACTCATCAAATTTAAAAAATATGCAATGGAGTTTATCCTTGGATATATCATGAAATTCATGGAAAATTTATGTTGAGGTTGTCTAAGAACATTTTGAGGACACTCCACAAATGAGACTACTAGTTCTATCCAGATGTTACTATCATTTAGATTGAAAGGATGAGGACTTATCCCTTATTGTTACCACATTATGTTCTAGATAAGATTGATGAACAAGAAATATAGTTTTAGTTTTATAATAATATTGATGAAGAATTAAGTTAGAGGCATCCAGGTTATTATTTTAAGAATCCTATGAACATTGGCCAAATGTAGTATGTGGCCAGATCACATTTCAACCAAGCCATCAAAATCAACACCAATTACAATCTAAAATTGGCACCATTTATAGAATGAGATCTAAGGAAAAGTATTATAGGTTACCTTCAATAGATTAAATAGAAGAAGAAGGTGCATGTTTATTATAGGCATGTGGAGTACAACCATGATCCCATCTTATAGATTGCACCTGATGTGGGAGGATCCTTCCTAAATAAGTTAGTATATATTTGTAAATACATGAAATAAACTATGAAATTAGTAATATTTTAACTCAAATATGTTGAATTAAATTTAAATGGTTAAATTTTAGAATCATTAACCTCTTCGAGGGGGAAACCTCCTTTGAGAAAGCTTAATATGATAAATTTGTGGATGCCTTCATTAGACTCAACACTTACTTATATATTAAGTCTAATCTAAGCAATTACTAATTCTGATTAATGTGAGATAAAATAAAATTCTCATGGGATGACTTACGAATTATATGCATCTAGATAAACATAAATATAGGGGTAACAGAGGTTTCTAACATCCTCTCCCTCTTAGAAAAAGCTTTGTCCTCAAAGATTTAGATGTGGGAATTAGTGTTGAATATAAAATAGTGGTTCCCATGTTGCATCCTCTGGTTGTATTTTGTGCCACTAAATTCATATCTCTATGATGGATCATGAGTAAAGTTGGCATATGTGCTTGTTAGGATTGCCTCCAGCTCAAGAATGATGGATCCTTCATTATTAAGTTCTGGTAAAATAGTCTGCACTCTAATATTTGTGTCAAAAACTTTCTTGAGATAAAAGACATGAAATATTGGGTAAACTTGAGAAGAAGGTGGGAGCTCCAACTTATAATAAACTAACCCAATATTTTGGATAACCTTATAGGGCCTATATAACTTGGGGTCTAGTTTATGACACCCTTTAAGTTTTAGGGAGGATTTCTTATATGGTTACAAGTAAAGAAAAAACATATCACCTAATTAAAAAGTGTGCTTAGAATGGTGCTAATCAAACTATTATTTCATTTGATTTTGTACGATATGAATATTGTCTCATAGGGTGGTGAAGATCTTATCTCATGTTTGAAGAATCATGTTGACCGCTTAAACTTAGGAACTACTAGGGGTGTACAAAAGGAGCACTAGTAGTTCTTGACCATAGACTACTTTATATGGAGTCATTTTCATTGAAGTTTGGTAGGAGGTATTATACCACCATTCAATGAGAGGGAGCAACTTTACTCGCTGATGTTGTTCTAAGGTGAAATAATGAAGGAAAGTTTCCAAGAATTTATTGACAATTTCTATAGGGATAAAGAAATTATCCTTGATTGTGATGTGATTAAGTGCATAGAATTCAATGTAGAGGTGTCATAACCCATATTTTTTCCAAACAAGGAGAACTGGAGAAGAATACGGGCTAGTACTAGGATGAATAATGCCTTACTTCACTAAGTCTTGAATGAGCATCTTGATCTCAATATTTTACTAAAATAGGTAGTAGTAGGGCCTAATGTTGGGAGAAATGATTCTAAGAAGGATTTGAATACTTTCTCCTTTGGTCATGAAGGTGGAAATACCACTCATTTAGTAAAGACACATGCATACCTATACATAATGGTTATTAGATCAGAAGGAGTAGTGGAGACCATTGATTATTGCATTTGAATGGAATGGAACTAGGCAATGACAATGTGGGAATTCTTATTAAGAATATTTTCCATGAGATGTGAACTTATGATAATAAGAGACCCCAATTGTAAGCCTTTTAGTGTGTGTTTTTTCCCATTGTCTAAAAATTGCATCCAAAGTTCAGTAAAACCCTATAAGATGGGTCCAAATGTGCATAACCATTAGGCTCCCAAAATAACATCACATCCACCTAAAGGAAAGGTAAAAATTTTAGATTGTAAGTTATAATCTCCAATAGAGAGATGCACATTTTGACACTTCCTTTTGCAAGGTAAAATACCCATATAGAAAATCATGACTTCAAAGTTAAAGCATGGATAGATAAAAAAAACTACCTTGTTTGGTTATTTGAGGGTCAATGAAGTTATGATTGATACCATAATCAATGAATATTATGAGATGAAACTTATTAAAGTAACCCATAACTCACATGGTTTATGGGGTGGTGACTCCTACTAAGTCATGGAGAGATATTTCTGATTGGTCTTCCTAAAAAACAAGTTCCATAATTGATTGAGCTTCTTTTGAATCACCTGTTATATTTTGAACATCTTCCCAATATTAAGTTTTGGTTGGAGAGTCCACATCCAATAGGTATAGATTTTGCTCAGCACATCAATGTCTTTGAGTGAATTTGTCATCACAATTATAATATTATCCTTTTTTGCTATGGGCTTGCATCTCTACTTCGATCAAATGCTTGATAGGAGTGGTTCTAGGGGCTAGCATTGTTTGAGATCATTGTGGAGTTGTATTTTTGAATGGATAAAAATTATATTTGAATCACTACTAAGTTGTGATCTTGTTCTCTACTAACTTAGCAAAACTTAAGGCTTTTATCATCATGTTTGGCTATAAAAGTTTTACCGTAGATTGAATTGTATCTTTTAATTCACTTACAAAACAACTCCTGAAGAATTCATCAGATAATTCCTTTATGTCATTAACTAGTTTTTCAAATTTTGTTTACTATTCTCTCATGGTTCCTACTCAGTGAAGTTTAATGAGTGCTCCAGTGAAGTCACAAAAAGCACAAGGGCTAAACCATTACAAAATGAGGGTGCAAAAACTGGTCCATATGGGCTCATCATGACCCTTGGTATACCCATGATACCAATGAAGGACTTCATGTTCCTAGTGAAAGGATGCAAGTAGGACCTTGTTGGCATCAAAAGTATTATGTAGAATAAAATATTATTCTACCTAATAGATCCATCTAGTTAGATCTACACCATTAAATCAAGGAAAATTAAGCTTCGACCCATGAAAATTATTGAAAGAAGAAAACCCAATGTTTGAAGAGGAGTTTGGATGTCATCTATTATTCATGTTGGTATGTTAAATATTGAGGCTAAGAACTTTTTCATCAAGATCTTTGATGTGGGTGTTAAGGGTAGAAATTTCATCCTTCATGTTTTTTGCTTCTGATCAGGTTACTACCATGATGAGAACAAGATATTTTTTTTGCATTGGGTAGGATAACTAGTGTTAAGACATGTTTAGTAAGGGAATTTTTTAATTCTGGTGAAATTAGAAGGGGTAAAGGTACTTATACTAAATTTTTTGTAGTGGGAGTATGATTGATGAAGGTGAGGGAAATTTTAGGAGTGAAAATAGAAAATTTGAAAAAATTATCAAAGAGGAACAAAGGAATAGAAAAGAGAGATGAACATTGTGGAAAATTTTCAAGGCAAATGAGCAAAATAAAAGTTATGGCAAAACTTGGAAAAAAAGAAAATTGAGATTTGTGGGAATTAGGAGTGGAATTGGGATATAGGACTTAATGGAAGAAAATGTGGAAGATAGAATTTTAGGTGTCCATATAAATTTTGAGGATCAACAGGGATACCGATGGAGTACTCTAATGATAAATTTTTAGATTGATATGATGAATATTTGTTGGTTTCTAGTTTTTGTCAACTTTTTGAATGCAAGTCCTTTAATAGTATTCTAGTACTCTGTTAATTGATGTTTTGAGAATCTATTATAGATATTTTGAAACTAATATAATGGACCCCAAGTTTCAATGGTTGCCTAAGGTCTTACAATATCTCTCTGGCCACCAATGTTGTCTGAGAGATTATTTCTCTCTAAAATAATTCTCTCCATGAGTTTACCTCTAAGTGATAGCTCTTGGTTTTCCTCATAGGTGGGAATTACTCAATTGAGAAGTGTCCATTACCCATTTTATTCATATGTCCTCTCAATGGGCTAGCTACTTTGGGGTTCCTACGGTACTCATAATTATTTTTAGGGATTTCACCCAAGCACTTCCCATAGGGGTTTTTTTCCTCATCTAAAATAGATTATTGTGATGCAAAATAGATTTATGTAGTAGAACAAAGTTAAGAATTTATAAAAAAAATACTTATAGGAATTATGTAGAAGAATAGAGTTTAGGCTTTCTAAAAAAATTGGCCCTAGAAAGTGCTCTGATACTAGATGGGAGGATCCTTCCTAGACAAGTTAGTAGATAATTACAAACACATAAAATAAACTATAAATTAGTAATATATTAACTCAAATAAGCTGAAATGATTTACAATAGCTAAATTTCAAAATCATTGGCCTCTTTGAGAGGGTATCCTCCTTTGAGGAAGCTCAATACAATAAATGTGTAGATGCCTTCATTGGCCTCAACACTTAATTATATACTAAGTTTAATATAATCAACTACTACTTTCCATAAATTTGGGATAAAACAAAATGCTCACAAGATGACTTAAAAATTATATGCATCCATAATAACTATTACACTAATAAAATAAAGATAAGGGGTAGCACAGGTTCCTATCATGATCATTCAGTTGTATGAAAGAATATGAAGGATAATTCAATGTCCATGGTCTAGGATCAAGCATTTAAGTATAATCTTAAGGCCACTGAGGAAGAATCTAAGAGGGAATTCAATCACTAGTGGCCACTATCCCAACATCATGTCTCTCAGATACAAGATTAACCTCCTTCTCCTCTACACAAGCCTATAGATGAGCATCCAACTAAATCTAGTATTTAAATAAAATCTAATCCTTAACTTAAAAGGAATATTATGAGGGGTCTTATAAGTCCCTAGGTCCCTTCCTCAATAACATTTCATGACACCCAAGTTTTGGACATAAAAACTATAAGATAGGTTGGAATCTTTTCTAGGCAAAGAAAGGAAGAGTAGTTTTGTGATGACTCTTTTACCCTCCTTAACAAATGTGACTCAAGAGAGTCTTTTGGATTTCTTGTATGCTTATTTCTCTTTTATTCCAACTATTCTTGATTTTCCCACATCTATTATGGATAGCCTTTTATAACTTTCATCCATTAGTGAAGATACCTTTACTCATGGTCCTCTACCATTTTAGCTCCAAAAACCTTTCATCTCACATCCAAAATAACTATTATCATGATTTTACTGCTATCCCCTATGATGCCTCCTTCAACTATTGTTCATTCAGTTATGTCACCTTCTATTCCACCTTCCACTCCCCCCATCATCACCTACTAGAAGAAGAAAAAGGATTATCCTACTCTTATTGAGAGCATCTCTTTAGAATAAATACCATCTATTTTTCTATCTACTATTGAGAAGTCTCTAGGGAGGTAAAATCAGAGGAAGTTAAGAAAGAAAATGAAGGAGAAACTTAGGTAAGGTTGTTTGTGGAAGAATAAATAAAACCAATATCATTGGTTAATTACCCAAATGATGACTATGAAGAAGATTATTCTAAGGAAACAAAAGAAGTAGATAAATGAAATAATTAAGATACTTACCTAGATGATGAAGAGGTAGAGTTTGAGAAAGCCAAAACTTTGAATTTGGGAGAGCAATAAGTTCTCACAAAACAACCAAGCTAAATGATTATTGAGGTAGTCTCTTGTACTATTTTTTCATCTATCAATATTTAAATCCCATTTTTAATTCTACCTTTTATTATTTATTAAGGTTTTGTATTCATTCATCTTAAGGATAGATCAATTATTTCCCCTTAGTTAATGAATATCCCAAAGAAGAGGGTCCATTTTAAAGACTAGGTAACTATGTCTGTTTTTATCCTCATATCCCACCCATTTCAAAATAAAGTTAGCATAAATAGGATTTCCCATTCCATAAGGCTCATCATTATCCTTAGCCATAATGACCATTGAGATAACTACTAGTTTGGTTCGGTATGTAGATGAGGTCTCGCCAACAAGAGAGCCTTCTCTAGGGGAGAGAATTATCCACTAGTCTCTTCAATTTCCCACTCAAATTAATACTTACAAAGTTCCTCCATTAATCACACCTCTTCCTATAACTCCTCCACCTTCTTCATCTCATGTCCTAACTCTATTTTAAGAAACATGGGTTCTCATAGTTTTCCAATGGGTGAAAGAGATGCAAGAAGCTAAGGATTGAAGATAAAATCTAGTTGTAACTGAATCATCCACACTCTTCATTAGATTTTATAAGAAGACTGGGACAATTCAGAGGGTGAGGAAGAGGAAGGTGGTGCATCTTGGTATAGGTGAGGAGATGGAGTTTTAGCATAGAGAAAATATTTTTCCTCTAGCAAAGAAACTAAAGAAGAACCTAGGGGACCCTGATTCCATAGGAGTAACCTTAAAGGAAATGCACCATAGTATTGAGGAGGAATTGTGAAGGTGGAAGAAAATGCAAATCCCCAAGGTCCCTCATGAAATTAATGATAATGTGCATAGTGCATCTAATGAGATATAAAATATTTTGTATAGTAGTCAATCCTCCAAAGTAGTTACCTAGTATAATCAAGTAAACATCACCAAGCTATGGTACTAGATTAAATAATTAGACATGAGGTTGAATTTCTTGATTTTGTGTTCAAGAAATAATTATTTCAATCATTTGAATTTAATGTCTAGTATGGACATAATGTGGTGCTTGAATTATGTCATTACAAAAAGAGATGCCTCTCTTGGTTGATTAATCATTTGAAGGCATTATTGGGATGTTTTACTAGATATGAGAGTGAGGCCTTAAAAATTTTACAAGATATGAGGGTCATTTAGGTGATTGATCCTACTAGAAAGTTGGTTAATAGGCTTAATTTTGGGGGCCTCTATTAGAAATATTGTCATTGATGTCAAAGGTCTATCATTATTGGTGATAAAGGCCTCATTGCATTTAATGGTGTTTTTAATCTTCATATCTTGGCTAATGTGTGATAATATTTATTTAATATTAATGAAGATATTTTTGGTTGTATATAATTCAAAATAAGGTCCATGGAGAAGTTAAATATTCATAGGGTAAAAGATGAAAGAGAAATGGGATGCATTTTCTCATGAAGAGTCATCTTGAGGAATTTCAAGGGTCACCATGTGAAGACAAAAGAGGTATGGTGCATTTTTTCATGATGGGACACTTTTAAGAATATGAAAAGTCACCAAGATAAAGACAAAAGAGGAAAGGATGCTTTTGCTTATGAAGGGTTACCATATGACTTTTCAAATGCAAGGATATGAAGGGTCATGTAATTTTGGTTCTATTTTTCATGAGGATTGAAGGGTAAAAAAGGGTGAATGCCAAAGGTCATTTGGAAATCTATAAATAAAGGCTTGAGAAGACATTTGTAATATGCAAGAGAGTTCATGGTTTGTATTTATTTTTGAAGAGAGAAAATCAAGAGATATTATAGAGTTATTTCATTTGTTGAGTAAACAACATTGAGAGATAGTTGTGTTTTATACACAAGAGGGGTTGGTGATCCTATGGGTTGGTGCTCATGAATATTTGTAAGGGGTTGGTGCTCCTAAATAGTTTTTGTGTTGGTGCTTGAAAAATGGGTTGGTTATCCTATAAGTTGGTGTCTACGAACTTTGTATTTTGAGTTAGTGTTCATTCATATACTTTAGATTATCCTTCATGGTTTTTCCCACTTTGGGTTTCCACATTAAAATCTGGTGTCTCTCTCTCTTGTGTGGTGAAAATTATTATTTTAGTTACTGCATATCTTGAATGTATGATTGAGTGTTTAAATAAAATAAATCAGATTAAGAAAAAGATATATCATATACTGATTCACCCCCTCTCTCAGAATATGTCATTCTTAACAATTGGTATTAGAGCAAGTTTTTTTTGAAAAAGTTTTACAGCTTGAAGGAAGATTTAGAAAGAATGATGGATGGATCACATGAAGGATTTTATACAAATAAGGCACCTTTGTTTGATGGGATGAATTATGTTTTTTAGAGCATAAGGATGAAGAATTATTTGATGGCCCTTAGATTCAACATATGGCAAGCAGTGGTGGAGGAATATGAAGAGCCATAGACACTTGTAACTACTCTAATAGAAAAGAAGGCAAGTGAAAATAATTTTAAAGCTTTGAATGCTATTTTATTTGTTTATGTGAATCTAAATTTATTAAAGTTATGCAATGTAAATCTGCTCATGAAACTTGGGTAAAATTTGAGAATATTTACAAAGGTGATGGAAAGGTTTAGCAAGCTAAGCTTTAGACTTTTAGAAGATAGTTTAAGAGTTTGAAGATGGAAGAAGAATAAAATATAGAAATTTATCTATTGTAGGTTGATCAAATAGTTATTCAGATTCAAGTTCTTGGATAAAATTTAGAATAATCAATTATGGTTCAAAAGGTTTTGATATCTATACCATTGAGATATGATGCAAAAGTTTTGGCAATTGAAGAGATGAAGAATTTACCCGAGCTAAAGATGGATGAGCTTCATGGTATTCTTATAGTATATGAGATGTGGAGTGAACAAGATAAACCCTCAAAGAGAGAAGTGGCCTCCAAGATATTAAAGAAAGAGAAGGATAAAATTCAAGAATCAAGTGATAATTCTAGTGATGATGAAGATGACAATGGATCTCTATTCATTCACAATCCAAAAAAAGGTACAAGTAAATATCAAGGAAAATTACCTTTTAAATGTTTTAATTGTGGAAAGATTGGACATTTTATAGATAAATACCCAAATAAGGGTAATGATGATAATGAAGATGGAAAGTATATATAAAATAAGAATTTCAAAGGCAAATTCAAGAAGGGATTCTAGAAGAAGAGTTTTTATTCTAAAGATCCTAGCTCAGCCAAAGATAGTGGAGTCAGTGACTCAGAAGAAGAAGAGATTTTATTCATGGCCAAACATGAATATGCCTCTGTAAGTAAAGGTATAGATGATCAAGAACAAGAATAGGATGAAATTGAAGTGAATCTGGTAGGAGAACTAATTTGTGCCTTAGAAGAGTTAAAATCTCTTGAAAATAAGAATCGAAGATTAAAGCTCCAGATTGAGAAAAATGAAAAGGAGTCAAAGGAAATAATTGAAGATATATAAGCACACTTTGAAGAATCCAAGAAGAATGAACAAGATCTAATGGCATAATTGAAAATAGTAAGTAAAGAATGTGAAAGGCATATTATTGAAATTGATTCTTTTAAAGTAGATCTTGAGAAAACAAATAAAACAATCAATGATAGAACAGCCAATGATTCAAAATTTGAGAATAGAACTAATATGTTGAATAAGATATTAGAAAATCAAAGATCAATGTCAGAAAAAATAAGTATTGGATATGAAAAAGAGAAAGAGGAGGTCACTAATTTCATAGACAAGGAAAAAGGAAAGAGCTATGATGAAGTTCTTACAAAAGAAGAAATAAAAAGGGAAGAAGTTAAGAATACAGAGGACATCTCAAACAAAGAAGGCTGGAGGAAACAAAGCTACAAAAGGTAATCATGTTAGATATACACAAACATGTCTTATTTTTATGGTTACTATTTTTATTATAATGGATATGGTCATAAGAAAATAGAATGTTGAAAAAGAGCTAATAGTTTTAGAAAAAAGGAGAAGGAAAGTCATGTAGAGTCAAGCAGAAGCCACAACTCTTTTGCTCCTCTATCAGGATTTAATGAAGAGACCATAAAATGTTACAAGTGAAACAACTTAAGACAAATATCCTAGTTCTATAGAAGTTTGTTTGAGTCAGTAAAGAAGGACTAGAGTTTCAAGGCTCCATTCATCAAGAAGAAATTTTAGATAGGTTCATGGTAAAAGAAATAACTTGAAAAATCTATGTTGGTGTAGATAGCTTTGCATGTAAGAAATGAAAAAAAAACCATGGTTCGTTGATAGTGGATGTTTGAGGCAAATGAAAAGAGATAAGATTAATTTCATAACCTTGAAGAAGATCAATGGTGACAGTAAAATTTGTAGACAATATTACTACAAAAATTGCTAGAAAAGGTAGTCAAAGTTTAGATAATGGTAGAACTAAAACTGAAAATGTTTTATATGTAGAAGGTCTTAAGAATAATATTTTGAGTGTAAGTAAAATGTGTGATCAAGGGCACACATTAAATTTTTATGTATAAGGTTGTGAAATTAGAATAAAAGATTCAGATATGTTAGTTGCAGATGCTCAGAGAATGGGAAATAATTTATATATGCTATCAAACATCAAAGGTCAAAGATGTTTGAGTTAGATTGAAGCAAGTTGGATATGGCACAAGAGAATGGGGAACATAAATTTTGACAATATTGTCAACATAAGTAAGAAACAACAAGTTATAAATCTTCCAAATATTACAAAGCCATCCAACACACTTTGTGAACGTTGTCAGCATGGGAAGTAGGCTAGAAGGTAGTTCAAAATAAAAGAGTACTCGAGTACTCAGAAGCTAGAGCTCGGTCACAATCTATTTAGATCTATGAGAATGAAAATTACTCAAGGTGATAAATATTTCATGTTGCTTATTGATTATTTTTCATGTATGACTTGGGTAATGTTTTTTAAAAAAATCAGAAGCTTTCAGACATTTCTGAGCATTCAAAGAATTAGTTGATAATGAAACTTGTTTGAAGATTAAATGTCTAAGATCAAATCAAGGAGTAGAATTTATGTCAAATCAATTTATTAATTTTTGTGAAGACCATGGAATAAATTGACATTATTCAGTTGCTACAACTCCACAACAAAATGGAGTAGTTGAATGGAAAAATAGAATAGTTCAGGAGATGGCAAGGACAATATTAAATGAATCCAAGATAGCAGATAAATATTGGAGAGATTTAGTTGCTACCGTAGTGCATATTTATAATAGAGCATTATTAAGAGTCAATAGTGACAAGACTCATTATGAGTTATGGAAATATAAACCAATAACAATTGATTATTTCAAAGTTTTCGGTAGCAGATGCTTCATAAAGAGAATTGATGAAAAACTTGGTAAGTTTGAATCTAGAGCAGATGAAGGTATATTTCTTGGTTATTCTTACAAAATTAAAGCTTATATATGTTATAAAAAAATAACCAAGATTTTTTTTGAAAATGCAAGTGTCAGGATAGAAGAATATGGAAAATGAATAAGTGATCCAGTAGACATTCTTGAAATCATTGAAGAGGAAGGTTTTAAAGAATTAGATGAAGATGAGAAGAAGGAGAAAAAGGGAACCAAAACTCCATCCAAATATGTTTAGATAAATCTTAATGAAAGTGACATCATCAGGGATATAAATGAAGGAATTTTCACCAGAGGAATGATGGTAAGTGAATCTGAGCAAGTTAATTTCTCTTTGTTAACCAAAATTCAGCTTAGAACATTTTTAGAAGCTAGAAATGATAAGCATTGGGTTAAGGCTATGGATGAAGAATTGAATCAAATATAAAATAATGATACTTGGGAATTAGTGCATAGACCAAAAGATCACAATATGATAGGAATAAAATAGCTTTATAGAAATAAGTTGAAGGAAAATGGAGAAGTGACCAGAAATAAAACAATATTAGTATGCAAAGGATATGCTTAGATTGAGGGAATAGATTTAGAAGAAACTTTTGCACCAGTGGAAAGGTTAGAGGCTATTATAATATTTTTTTCATATTTAGTGTTTAAAAATTTCAAAATGTTTTAGATGGATGTCAAATCTACCTTTCTGAATGAGAATCTAGAAGAAGAGGTCTACATTGAGTAGACTAAGGGATTTATTCTCTCGAATATTAGTAGCCATGTATGCAGATTGAATAAAGCATTGTATAGATTAAAACAAGTTCCCATAGCTTGGTATACAATACTTGATAAGTACTTGTAGGATCAAGATTTTAAGAGAGGATTTGCTGATAGTAATCTCTACATCAAAATAGAAAGTGAGCATCAATTTATTCTTGTGGTATATGTTGATGATATCATTTTTGGAGGAAATATTGAAAAGATGACAAAATAATTTTTTTATAATATGCAAAAAGAATTTGAGATGTCTATGCTTGGATAATTATCATTTTTGTTAAGATTATAAATATTTTAGTTTGATTTTGGAATTTTCATATCTCAAAGTAAATATGCCAAGGAAATGTTGAAGAAATTTGGTTTTGAGGATTGTGCACTAGTTGGCACACCAATTTGTATAGGAAATAAGGTGAGAAAGGATGAAGATTCACCTATTAAATATCAATCTTTGTATAGATCTATGATTGGTATTATTTTATATTTGACAACATCGAGGCCAGACATCATGAATGCAATAGGTATGTTTGCAAGATATCAGTCGTCTCCAAAAGATAGTCATGTTTAGTTGGTGAAGAGAATATTTAGATATATCAAGGGGACATTGGATTATGGATTATGGTATCCCACAGGTAGAGATTTCACTTTGGTTTCTTATACATATTTAGATTGGGTAGGTTCCTTGGATGGCAAAAAGAGTATAAGTGGAGGATCTTTCTTCCTTGGTGATAGCTTAGTATCAAGGATAAGCAAGAAGTAGAATTTAGTATCACTTTCTAAAGCTGAATTAGAATATATTGCAGTAGTATTGTATTATACTCAAGTTCTTTAAATGAAGCAAACTTTGGAAGATATGAAGTTAATGTATGATGAACCTATTTCTATTTTTTGTGATAACACAAGTGTTATAAATATTTTGAATAATCTAGTGATGCATTCAAGAACAAAACATATTCACATTAGATATCACTTCTTGAGAGAGTAGGTTGCATATCAATAGGTTAAGATGGAGTATATCAGTACTATAGAGTAGATTATAGATATTTTCACAAAGGCACCACCAGAAGACACATTTGAGTATCTGTGAGAGAAGTTGGGAGTAATTTCTTTTACTTCCTACCATTGAGGTTCAGCATTAGTTGAGGGGGAGCTAAGTGTTAGCTCTAGGTAGGCCCTTTACCATTGATGTCAAAGGGGGAGAATAATAGGTATAGGTACAAGAGCAGAAATAGGTATAGGTTTCTACAATAAGGGGGAGTTACTGTATGGTTTTTAGATGATAGTATGTATAGGTTTTAGGATGTGGTAGTTTTAGTTTGAGGTTGCCATCAATGACAAGGGGGGATATTGTTGTAAATATTGTCATTGATGTCAAAGTTCTATCATTATTGGTGATAAAGGCCCCATTATATTTAATGGTGTTTTTAATATTCATATTTTATCTAATGTGTGTTAATATTTATTCAATATTAATGAATATATTTTTGGTTAATATAAGTCAAAAGAGGGCCCATAGAGAATTCAAAGAGTCATAGGGTAAAAGACCAAAGAGGAATGGGATGCATTTTCTCATAAAGAGTCATCTTGAGGAATTCTAAGAGTCATCATGCGATGACAAAAGAGGTATGGCACATTTTTCCATGAGGGGACACTTTGAGGAATATGAAAAGTCACCAAGATAAATACAAAAGAGTAAAGGATGCTTTTGCTTATGAAGGGTCACCATATGACTTTTTGAATGTAAGGATATGAAGGGTCATGCAAGTTTGGTGCCATTTTCCATGAGGATTGAAGGGTCACAAAGGGTGAATTCCAAAGGTCATTTGGAAAGCTATAAATAAAGGCTTGAGAAGCCATTTCTAATATGGAAGAGAGTGCATGGTTTGTATTTATTTTCAAAGAGAGAAAAGTAGGAGATATTGTAGGGTTCTATCATTTTTTGAGTAAGAAACAATGAGAGATAGTTGTGTTTTATACACGAGAGGGGTTGGTGCTCCTGTGGGTTGGTGCTCATGAATCTTTGTAAGGGACTAGTGTTCCTTTGGGTTAGTGCTCTTGTGGGTTGGTGCTCAAAAATAGTTTTTGTGTTGGTGCTTGGTAAAGGGGTTGGTGCAACTGCAAGATGCTACTTGTGAACTTTGTATTTTGAGTTGGTGATCATTCATATACTTGAGATTATTCTCCATGGTTTTTCTCACTTTGGGTTTCCACATAAAAATTCTCTCTCTCTCTCTCTCTCTCTCTCTCTCTCTCTCTCTCTCTCTCTCTCTCTCTCTCTCTCTCTCTCTCTCTCTCTCTCTCTCTCTCTCTCTCTCGTGTGGTGCAAATTATTATTTCATTTTTATTGCATATATTGAATGTATGATTGAGTGGTTAAAGAAAATAAATTATATTAATAAAAAGATATATAATATACTAATTCACCACCCCTCTCAGTATATTTCATGCTTAACATCCTCTATGTAGTAATAAATAATTTTAAGGAGGTAAAGGAAACCATCTACAAAATAAATAAGGAGGTTTTATACCTGGTCAATTTTTTAAAGAATAGAGTAACTAAGGCTAAATCTTTAGTAGTTGGATTTAAGAGTCTAAAGGAAGAGAAATGTAGGTTAATCACTGAACCATGAATAATTATTAATCCTTCCTTACTCAATTTTGATATTGTAAAAAAATAATTTGAGGAAGGGGTGCATATTGGAGTAGCTTAAATAAAAAGAGAAAGCTTCATCTTCAATTTTGGTTACTCAACTAGCTAAAAGTGTTACTACGATAACTTAGGACTCCCAATCTTCTAGGTTTATAATAATGTAAATTCCAATAGGTCCAATGTTTATTTCACCCATAGTTAATCTTATGACAACTTTAGTTTCTTATTTAGCTCCTTTAGCTAATGGTTCAACATCAACACTATGATTTGAAATGATTATATATGTGCATGTATATTTAAGGTGGATTTGTAATTCTTAATCTATTTATTGTACATATTATATTTCTATTGGAGAGTCTATGTTTAGACACTTCCATTGTGCATGCATGTTTTGCATGATCTTGATCTTGTCACTCTATTTTTTGTCTTGTAATTTTAGGCAAAGCTTGAAGAGATGAGGCCTTCCCATCCCATGATTATAAATACATGTAACCTCCCAATCCCAAAGAATGGAGAATTTTTAATGTTTAGACTAATAAAAAAATTTAAAGAGTTATGGTTGACTTTGTCTTTATGTGCAAATATTGATTCGTATCCAATTATGTGGATTACTTGAGATGTTCTATTATTATGGTAACTTAGTGCTTATATTTTCATATGATTTATCTATGTGAAATATAGATATTAATTTTAAGCTATAGCTGATTTGAATAAATTTTTCATGTTAATCATAATCCTTCTTGAAGATGTGTAATAATAGTCTAATAATAATGAAACCTTTGACTTTTCATGTATGAGTACATTGTATTTCATTGCTGGTGTGTTATAGTAGCTTTGACACTTTGGATTTTTTTAATTTGCATTATGCACTTTGGTAATCAAAATTAAGGATTTGCCATTTACGCATGAAGAAAATTTCCTTCACCTTGATGGAACTACTGGGTGATAATTTTAAGTGAATTGTAATACCTTCAAGGTATCTCTTAGGATATACCTTCAAGTTACCCACTAACTATTTCAATTCCTTTGAAGGCATCTCATATTTTATGCACATGCATCTAAAAACCACCCCTGAGTATGATCGAGTGCACATATGAGTGAAATTATATGTGACTTTGTAATAACAAGTATTTTTACTTAGGCCCATCCTAGGCTTACATCTCTCTAATGAAATTATGATAAATTTATAAAAAAAAATTGACTATGATCAAATTAAATAGTGTCAGTTAACAAGGAGAGGGGATTTGGTTATATGTAAATTTACAATACATGTGCATAGGAGGGGTTGAAATGCATGAATTCCTATACAACATACCTGGTTTGATACCCTCTCACCTGACTAGGTTTATCTTCATGTGCACAACACTATAATTATAGAGGGTAGAAAGTAGACTATGATCATAAATAATAGGCCTAAGGAAACCCATCCATGATATGATAATGGAACAAGCAATATAAATACATATAATCCTTCAATAATCTTAGATATAACCCCATAAACCCATTTATGTTCATGTTGAGGTCAACATACCCCCATTTTTGAAAAATGGGGACCCATGTGTCAAATTATGTAAATTTGTACCTTGAAATTAAATATTCACTTGATCAAATTGACATTCACATGATCGTGTATTATTTTTATCTAAAGATCATCCATACCTTGGTCTAGCTGACTTATTTGTTCATAGTTTTGGTTTAATCTTATCTAAAGTGATAACATTAGATATTTATGTTTCAAGTTTTAGGTTTAAAGGATCCCATTTGGGAATGAACATGTTTAGGGTTTTTTGATTCAATGTTAAATTGATCTTTTACTAACCTTGGTCTATAATTGATTAATTAAATTCATATTTTTAAACCCTAGCCTAATGTTTTACTTCAACCTTTTAATTCAAATTTTAAACTAGTGGAAACAATTTAAATACCATGGACTTAGTTTAATTTTGGTCCTAAGGCTTGGTCATGTTTTTCAACACAACCAAACCTTAAGCTAAAAATCCTATCTTGGTCTAAATAATCACATCATACATTTATTATAAATCTTAGATTATAGCCATATCCTAGGGTTTATCATATTTATTAATGTGATGAGAACCTTAGGCTATGACTTTAAGCTACATCCTTTTATTTTTAGGAGGTCCTTTTTATTATGTTCATAACCCTCATCCAAAGTCTTTATGATGAGTGACTTTTAATTCACCGGGTATCATATATTATGTTTTGAACTTAGCTTAAGTATTTTATCCTAAGGTTCTTCATATATATCATTGAGCTTAAATATCATGTTTTCCTATAATATTAATGACTCACGATCAATTGGGTGAAGTTAATCTAACAAAGCGTAATGAACTTTGAGAATTTAAAGCCCCGAGATAGTGATAGGTGTCATGAGTTCACTAAAATGATTCTAAGCAAATAATTATGGTACATCCCATAGATCATGATTGAACAACTTGTGTTCACCAAGATAGACATGATCCAATGGAACCAGACAAAGTGAGAATTTTCATCAAAGCTCTATAGGCCCATGGGACCACCAGATGGTGAAAAGACATTTCTCAATAGAACTGATGGAGTGCAGAGTGAACTAGAGAATGACATGTGGTAAGCTTGGCAAATAATTCTTATGATATGTTTAAAATTGATGGCCATGTTCTCATTAATGAAATATATGTAGACATCAAATGATAGTCTTATGGATGCCAAATTTAAGATAACAAAGATACATGTGGATGTGTTTAAAATTGAAAATCATGTGCCCATCAATGAAATCCACACAAATGTCAAATCATGGTCGTATGGATGTCAAATGATGGTAGCATGGACATAAAATTTAACACAACAAATAACTTTGATGATGCATTTAAAATTAATGGTCACACATCCATCAAAGATGTTCACATGGACATCAAATGATGGTCATAAGGACATGAATTTCAAGATAGTTGCTTGGATCCATTTTCAAAGGTGATGGTGATATTTTTAAAATAATTATAAGCATAGGTGCCACAGTGATTCCATGTAAGAAAAACATGATAATTCTAAAGATCTCATCAAATTATAAGAGGTAAGGGTATAAATAGGCAAATATTAAAGCATTCATAAGTAAGAAGTTTGTGATTTGATCTCACAGAAGTCATTAGGGCACTATTAAAACCTTTAGGAATGCCTTGGAAAAGCATGAGATCCCTAGTATAGTCTTATATTCACCATGGTTGAGCTAAGGAGAGCTAAATTGTCTCTTGTACTAAGGTAATTTAATCTATAATTCACTAGTTGCCAATCTAATAAGCCATGGTAGCTCATAAGGGCATTTCTTGATGGAACATGGAACTCTATTTGACCTTAGTTGCAAGAAATGAAAAACAAGAGCCAAAGGAAATTTAGGATGGACAATAGTAGGGTTATGAGTGTGATCCTAACTATAAAAGGGAATAGTTAATGAAGTTAGAATAATCAAGGAGGCATCATATAGAGTGGATAAAGTTCACAAGAGCTTAGCAGATCAAATGAAGGAACTCTTCATAAAACAAATTATCGACCTTATGCTAATTTAAAAGCAACATCAAAGAACAATGAAGACCCTACAATAGTAACTCTAAACTTTAGTAGTATAAGGGTCTCAAAGATTAATGAAATAAGAATATTCCTTTTATAACCAGCTTTGTCTAATATTTTGAAATGGGATATTTTTTTATATACATGTGAAATTTATAGGAGCACATTATCTATAGATCAGTCCATTAGAAAAGATCATTTTTTCTAGAATGTAAAAAAAAGGAAAATTGTCATATACACATGTATGGATGTAATTTGATATCACTAACCAACATACCACCTTTATCATCTTATAAGATCGATATTTTCAATTGTAGAAAGGAGGGATTTCTTAGATCCAAATTAATTTGTAAACTTGGAGCAATTAATATAAGCAAGGAATTCTACCAAGATTGTCCAATATTTTCTTGTGTTCATTATTATCATGGATTCTCTCTCATTTATTTTTTCTAACTTCTAAATTTGAATGGTTCTTATGAATTTTTAGTATGTACATTTTAACACAAAGTTGTTAACCTGTGTCAATGCTAGGTTGATTGAAAGTTTTTAGGTTTATTTTATTTTCTTACATTTTTTACATTTGGGCTAATGATATTTGCTTGCAAGGGTAAATATTTAAAATGAACTAGGTTATTATTTGTATTATTTCTACCTTCCTTAGGAGTTATCCTAATGTGTGATAGGGTTTGGGATTAATCTATTTAATGTTACACATTAGTTATGTGCATGTCTAGATGAAATCTAAACTTTTTGATGATGTTTTGAATGAAGATTAGTAACATTTCTTTTTGCCCTACCCTTCCTTTTGCTTCTTTTTTAACTAGATCACCTTAGTTTAATTGTCATTGTAAATATCCATCTTAGATTAATTATTGATCATAATTCACTATTCTTAACATAGATACTCCATATTTTACATAGATTTACTATTTAGCCATAATGGCTCTCAACTACCAAATAATATAAATATTGTGATAAAAGCACTTGTTCTACCTCTATTCCATCAAAGATAACATGTTTATCACAACATGTAACTCATGTGTTGAGTTCTTAGGAATTCTAAAATGAAAAGTGTTTCTTAAACACTTTGGGCCCCTGTGGTACATATTTAGGCATCAACAGGGGGAGCTTCATTGGTGCTAGAAGGAGGGCTGAGTAGATCTTTGTGAATTTGTAGAATCTTTACCAATTTTGGTGTGTTTTGATCAAATATTGGGGTATTCTTTGCATATTTTTGTTGAGCATAATTGTGTAAATATAATTAATCTTTATGGTTTTAGACCAGTCTTTGGGCTTCTTTTAGCCAAAGATCAATATTCTTTAAAGATACATGAGTATTTGTGGTAAAGATAGTTTAAATCCAAGGTATTTAAGGCTAGTAATAGTGATTGCATTCAAATATTGACTGATTATTTGCAAATTTGAGTTCATTTAAGCTTAAACATGTAAATATCATTCATATTGATGTATTTGGACATATCATTATGCTAGTATAATTAAATATCAATGTCTTTTGTTATTCTTTATAAATGTTTATGCAAAATTTGTTTAATGTGTGAGTTTGATCATTATTCTTTGTAAATATGAGGCTTACACATCATATTTAACATAAGATTTGGAGATGGAACCACCATAAGTAAGATCATCATCAATATATGGAATGGTTAGGTGGATATTCTATCAATGTGCTTGGTCAATTACATGACCTACGAAGAAACCCTAAAAGGTATTTACCTTCTTTCAATCCTAATGGCATTGTCACAACTAAAGAACATGCTAGATCCTTCAAGGCTAATTTAATACTCTTAAATATTATTGATGTATATGTAGCATGTATAGTGTTCCCATTTACTTTCAAAGATGTTGTATAAGAATGGTTCCTTAACCTTTTAGAGGATTATATTGCTAGCTGGGATGATTTTAACATCTTTATTAATCAATTTGGTAAAACCATTAGTACATGCATTATGTATCAACAAATCACCACTATCAGAAGAGACCCAAATAATTCTATTAGAGCCTTTAAAGCTAGGTTTCGAAATATGTTTAGTAGAACTATATCCCCTAATAGACTTGTAGAGGCTTTAGCCTTAGAGATTTACAAGGACATTTTGGATCCCATGACTTCTATGTTCCTTAAAAGGTCTATGGGATTCATAAACACCTTGGCATTAGCTTGTGATGAAGCTATGATAATCAGTAATCAAATGTAGTGTCAAGGTCATATTGCATATGCTACCCTAAATGTCAACCTCAATTTACCAACACTAAATGTCATTCTTCATGCCAGTCAAATTATGTCTAACTTAAATTAGACATTATCCTTGAACCAATTGCCCTTAAACCATGCCTATCTTAGCTAAAATTTGGGGTTATTAAATAATGATACAAATGAATTTCATCCACAACGATAAAGAGATTTGGTCCCCACTAGTAATAGTAATCAAGTTTATAACTCAGAAGCACTAAAGAATGAGGATGATTCCATACTTAATATGGCTCAAAACTGAGCATTGATTTTTTTCAATTGTAAAAGCAAGTGGGCAATTCTAGGGAAGGCTCCAACAAAGATTATGCTTCTCGAAGGTTTAATAGGTTTCATAATAACAACATCAATGAGTCATCTGAGGACATGCATGAAATGAATATATGTGATATAGGCCTAGATGATCATTGTAATATCCTTTAATAATATCAAAGTGAAAGGGATACATCTGAACATATGCTCAATCAAGACATAGCTTTAGGGACATCTAGCTTTTTAAGAATTTTTAAATCCTTCATGCATGTATTTAATTTTCTATTTGAAAAAGAAAGTGAACCTAAAGATGATCTAGAAGATGAAATGGTCATTACAGATGAGAAACCCTATGAACAAGATCAAATACAAGCTGACTTCTCTTCAAAAGATATATGTGAAGGAAAAATGTATGAGGTTATTACTGAAATAGAGTCTTCCCCTAAAGAAGAAGATTAATGGTAATATTTATAATAGGATTTGTTTAAGGAAATTAAAGTATTCTAAGATAAGAATATAATTCTGGAGATCCCAAAGCAAGATGAGTTGGGACTCGATTGGGTAGCTAACATGCCATTCTATATGGAGGATGAAGATGATGTAGTCACATAAAAACATACCCTTGAATGTTTTCAGTATCTCATCACCTTGGACCTATTATTGACCCTTAGTTAACTATCTATCTAGTTAACTCACCCTATATACCTAGCCACCAAACATTTTAACGTTCTCTCCTTGACTATTTTAAACCCTTTTTCCACCAAGGGATTGACCATTGATAGTCACCCTAACCATTGAAGGTTACCCTAACCATCGATGGTTAGGTCTCCACCCCTGTAACATAGAATTCATCCAAGTATGGATGAGATTACATGGGTAAAATAGAAACTTTTCCATGCACATCTCACAACATTATTTCTTCCAAAATGGGAATATTTATCCTCCTAACTTAGCAACTTTCCCTCAGATCTTCCCTCCTCACTTAGCAAGTTTTTTCTATAAATGTAGGGCTCTTGGGAGGGTTATGGATCAAATTTTTTACATATCTAAGCTCTCTTATTTTTCTTGTGTAGGCATTCAATGTCTTGAAACCTTGTCTATGTGATTCTCAAAAGTCAAAGTATCATTATGTTGCTCAAATCTCTTCATCACTCAACTATCAAATCTTCAACATAACAAAGGTAAATTGTTTTATCTTCAATATTTTCTACTCTTCATTTATTCTCTTGGTCAATTATTTTGAACCCTCTTCCCCACTCCTAATACCAAAATAATACCTTTTCATCTATAAACACCCACTTTCATTCATATGTACCCCTTTTCATCCACCAGATACCCTTTACAACTCATTCTAAAAAATCCTTGATAGGTAACCATAGCCAGTTATTATAACCATCAATGGTTATAGCAACCATCATCGATCACCCAAATGTTACTGATTAGTAAAACCACCAATGGTCATCATGACTACTGATGGTCACTATCATTCAAAAATAACAATTTATTATTTTGACTCCACTTGCACCCTACCAAATCTCCTTTAGCCTTTGGACCAGTGCATAACCCCTCTACTGACCTCTCTAGACCTTACTACAATTTATCTCTTACATGTATATGACCTTACCTAGATTGGCATAGGAAGTTGACAACATATTTGACCTCTCCATTGTCCCACAACCCTTCTTCACCAACCAAAGTAACATTGCATTCAATTTATATCTATGTGATATGGTTTTCACATCTAATTATGAAGATGTTGATGAATAACTATAATTTAGGAGGATATTGACATAGCTATGGAGGTCTGGAATAATTACTTTGATCATATTAATCATGTTATGAACTAGATATTTTTGATATTTTTATCTAGCACCATTTCCATATATATCTTTTTTAATTTCTCTTTTATCAGTAAACTTGAATGTTAAACAAGGGCTGACATCCATTTAAGGAATCACATTCCTTTCTTGGGATTAGTTTCTCACCAAACAGCTCTTTACCTTTCTATTAACATATTTTTCATGAGTTAATGTGATTTATAGGTCATTCTTCCCTCCCCAAAGAAGAGTTCCCATTTCATCTACTCATCAATGAGTGCAACATTTACCAAGTACATACCCTTTATCTCTTGTTTCTCCAATCTTTTTAAATTAAAAAAAATCAAGCAAGAAAAAGTAAGGAAACATTATGGCACACCTGGTGGGACCCCTTAGGGGTTCATATTTATGTTTATTTCACATATTTACATTAATGAATCTTATATTTTTTCATTTCTACAAATCATTATTTTTTTTAAAAAAAAAGTGCAAACTTCATTCTAGGGATAGGTTGCATTGTCATATCGCATTATTGCATTGTTCCTTATTTGCATTCAAAGAAACCAAATATTTCCTTTTAGGTTAAAATTAAGTGCATCTATTGTTTTCCTATTTAATGCTTATCTCACCTAGATTAATTAACTACATTATGAATAAATCATAGAGCACATATGTTACACTACCAAATTAGTACACAAAAGAACACATCAAAACATACCTGAGATAAGGCCTACTTGGATTTCATTACCGTTTAGATCAAATTACCCTACCCAAAGATCCCACTTGGATTTCACCACCAAGGGGAGGACCCACTCCATTCTTTGGTGGAGTATAAACTCTAGACAAACAATATCTATTAGTTAAGTGGCCCACCTCAGCTTTAGGTTCATGAAGTGCAGAGAGCAAGCCCCCAGTACCAAGCCACATACCCAATCTAGTACATATTTTTTGAGTAGAAAAACTTAACCCAAAACCATTCTTATATGGCTTTTTTCCAGTACCTAAATCATAAGCCAATTCTCCCTTACACCCTCTTTAAGGAATAAGGCAAAAGTGATTTTAAATAAATCCTAGGATTAATTACACTCTTAGTGTGTGCTTTGTTTGCTTTGGGATTTTATTTGATTGCTCATTATTTGAGGTGAAAGGTTCATTATCCACTTCCATATTTTTCATATGGTTTTGATGAGACAACAAGTGAAAATCAAACTAACCAACCACTGCTTCATCTTCATCCATGGATTATACTTTGGATGTGGATAAATTTACCCATGGTTCACCTCACCATTCTCCTCCACCATCATCTCCTTCTAGAATCCCAACTATATCTAAAGGAGATCTAGACTTCACTACCTTTCTCGACAATAATTTAGTTGCCTTGCAATATTACCTTAACACCTTGCTTCATTATAACCCCCTTACTTCAATTCCTTCTTTTGAACCATCTCTTGGTATGCCATCCCACATAATGGTAGGAATCACTTCAGCCCAACCATTAACTTATACCTCTTCCAATATCTCATCCACCCAAACCCAAACCAACCTTCCACTGCCCAACTAAACCCCACTAGTTACACCCCATAGGGGTTCAACCTTACCATTAGTTACCTACACCCCATCAACTATGGCATTATCTTCCACTTTGGCTTATATCTTCCCTTTGGTCACAACTAATCCTTCAACCATAGTTTCACTTCAAATCTTAGTGCTCTCCATACCTCAAAACCTTCCTCTAATTAGCACTAGGGTAACCACCCAACCTCAACCCTCCCAATTTCCTCCTACCTTAAGCATACCAACCACATATTTTCCTCAATAAGTGCCTAAGATAACTTACCAATATGATCCTAACCCACAAGGGTACATACTAACAACCACCCAATATTTTATGCCAATCAATTCTCATGTGTTGTTATATCAACCTCTTGGCACCACCTATTAGTATGTGGCTTCATCAATGACATATGTTGCCTATTTGTAATTTGCTAAAAACCAATCTCAAAAAAATGTATCTCTTAATTATGTGGTTTCTCAACCCCAACCTAACCTAATTAAAATGTTCATCGATAAAATGACTAGTTTGGAGTTATCCATCTCTACCTCAACCAATCTTTTATCTTATGACCAAATTTGTAATGATCCTATCCATCCCTCCATAACTATTCATGATTACCCTTCTCAATGGGAATTGCATAAATTTATAAGTTCCAAGATAAAGAGGACCTTTAGCAACACTTAAGAGTGTTTGAATATGATTTCTACTTGATCACTTATGATAATGCTCTCCTCCTTCAAACCTTTCCCATGTCATTATGTAGGGCTACCCTTGATTGATATAGTGCTCTTCCCACTCATTCTATCTTTTATTTTTCTTAATTGGCACAAACATTTTTGTAAAAAATTTTCTATAAATATCTCTAAAAAGGTTTCCATTAAATACCTATACTCCATCAAATAGTTTGGAGATGAGTCCATTATTGATTTCATTGTTAGATGGAGAGGTCTCATTAAACAACTCACTTTCCCATTACCCCAACCCAAATTAATCAAATTATTTTCCCGGGGTTGTGTTAAACACATTTCTATAACTCTCCAAGTCTAAAACTTTAGGACCTTTGACGAAGCTTTTAATATGGACCATAAACTAGAAATCCATGCTTTTGATGAATGGAAGTTTAGGCTTTAAAATAAAAATTCTAGTTTCAAATCCATTGAGTCATCCTCTACCAAAACCATGAACCCAAGCAATTCTAAATTGAAAGCATCAACACATTCAATCATTCTTAAAACTCCACCTCCTCCACCCATCAACCAAAAAATTCCAACCAATAACCTATTCAATTGCTAAAACCATACTCAAAATCAAATTCCTTTAAAACCATTTACCTCAATTAGGAAATCTTATGCATCAGTATTGGAAAAACTACTCAAAGCCAATCTAATCAAACTTCTACCCATCAATCCATTTAAAAAATTTGATACTTCTCAGCCCCTTCCCAAGTGGTATAATAAGAATGATTATTGTGACTATCATCAAGTTGTTGGACATGATACTGATATATTTAATATATTTAAAAGCACTGTCTAGGACCTAACTAATAAATGGGAGCTTCTGTTTGATAACCCAAATGCTCCTTCAAACCAATCCCTTGATATTTTCTAAAAACCATTTCCAAACCATCCACCTTCAACTCAACACCATGAAAACCAACCCAAATCCTGCAATTCACAATAGACACATGTAATCAATGTCTTCAGTAATGTGCCCATTATCGAAGAACTTATTACCTCTATCACCCAAATCAAGGAGAACCACATACCACCAATTATTTTAAATGCAAAAACAAAGGAAGTAACTATCACTTCCACTACCTTGGATGAAACCATGATTTAACCCACCCCTTATATGGTAGAAACATGCAAAGAGATAAAAATATTAACCATTTAATTTACTCCTCCAATCCAACTTGAAAAACCTCTTATCCCTTTAGATAATCAAACTGAGGAGGAAGCTAAACCAACCCTTCCACCTAAAACTATTATCCTTACCACACCAATTATAGAATCATTTGTATCTTCCTTGAAAGCCATTTATCAAAAGACAATACCCCTATCTACCCAACTTTGCTTTTGGAACCTTCCACCAAGGATAAAAATATTAAAACTACTCCTTTGTCCCCAAAGTATTTACATTTTGAAATTAATGATCAGGGAATAATTCTTATTTATAAACCCTTCTCCTAGCTAGTTCAAAGTTTGGAATTCACCTCCTGACCTAACTTTGATAAGGCCACCTTTTGGCATCGATTTGGACTTCCATATCAAAATAAGACTGAACCTTCTACTGTAGTGAAATCCACTCTCAAACTTATTGTTACAACTCCACCAACTACTTCTCCTAAAGTTACCAAGGAACCACCTCAATTACCCCTATATAAAATTGCTAAATCACCCTATGCTTCGTTTACCAAGCCAATAAAAACCTTGGGGATCTCACCCACACCAAATATTTCTCACCCTCCTTTGAGACTGGATCTAACCACACCAATCCAACCAAAACCTAATCTAATTAATCCAATTAAGAAGGAGGGATTGCCTAGAAATCAAATTTGAGGAAGAAATATACCAACTCCTTCACTTTTACCTTATATTTTAGGACCACATCCTTCTACCCTTCCCATAACCTACTCTTCCTCCAAAAAACCATCTCCCCTTTTTCTACCTATAACAAGCCCATCTCCTAGTTCATCATCATTCTTGGCCAACCTTTCCACATCCACTTTCCCATCTATTAAAACCTCATCATCTAGACCTCCAATTCCTAAACTAATTAAAACTAAGCCAATTCATTTGAAACCTCTAGCTAGTCTTACTCCACCAACCATACCTCCATTTAACAATCCTTTACCCAATAAGGAACCTAATAAAAAACCCAAAGTCCACCATCTCCAAAATCCTTATCAGAGTCTTATACAACTATATTACAAATGCTCTTGCAAGCTTCTACCATTAACTTACCCCCCCATTAAGCCTTTTGACCCCACTCACCAAAAGCCAACATGGTTTAATGAAAATCTAATTTGTCTTTACCGTAAAACCCCTGTACATGATATGGAGAAATCTAAAGCTCTCCAAGCTATCATTCATGGCCTTTTAGAGTAAGATTATCTATTGGATGAACCTTCTTTAATTCGTTTTCCACTTTTACCACCTATCCAATCATCCTACCAATCATCTCCTTCTCTACTCCCATCATGAAATGAAATATAGGAACCAAGGAAAATAACCATTCCCCTTGTTCATATTATTCGTATGGTAACTCAATTTAGATCCCAACACAAGGAAAAGGGTAAAAGAGTCCAACAAAATGAAAACAGTAAAGCCAATGGCACCATTCCATGGTCTTATCCTTCAACTCCTCAACCAAAAAACCAAACCCAAAAGGCTACACCTTCACCTTCACAACCATCCAAGCCTAAGGTCTCCATTTTTGGAGACCCTTCATCTTCCAATGCACCTTCATTCATCTAATGCCTAGTGATAAAAAAACTTCACCAAATGCCCATCAAAATGAGTCTTTATGACTTAATTAACACCTTGCCTCAACATAATCAAGCTTTAATCAAAGCAATGCATTCCATAGAGGTTCAACCAGATGATCCCCAACCTCTTGTATCTTTGATTGGAGATATTTAACATGTTGCCAGCATCACCTTTCAAGGGTCTAAAATCCCACATTATCATAGAAAATATCTTGATCCCCATATTTTTATCATAGAATCCATCAATCATACACATGTCAAAAGGGTCATGATTAATGGGGGAATGAGTATCAATATCATCTCCTCCCATGCCTATCATCAAATTCAACTACCTAAAAACATCATGTCAAAAAGCTCAATAGTTCTCCAATCATTTAATGATACCTTGGCTACTAATTTGGGGATAGTTATTCTCCATATTCATTTGGGACGTCAAACCAATTCCTATACTATTTTACATTATAGAGGGTGAATTTCAATATAATATGTTACTTGGTCACCCCTAGATCCATGTTATGGCATGCATCCCTTCTACCCTTCACTAATGCATCAAGTTTGAACATGAGGGATAAGTCATTACAATAAAATTTGATACAAGTCCCTTTGCTTCTTGTAATATGACATATCAGCCAAATGATGTTCTTCTTCCATCTTCACCCTCTTCACAGCCAACCACTAGTCAAACCACCACATCAAACCAACACACCAACACTTATATTTTCAATAATGGTGAAACATACACTAGTTTAATTATTTCTTCATCACAAATCTCAGTTGAGCATCCCTTGCAATCTACATTACAATGACTTACACTTTGGGAATATTGACTTTTAGCTTTGGATGCTCTTCCCTCTCCACATGAATTTGGGAACCTTTGGAATGATACATCTTATGATCCCAATAGTGGTACCCTTGTCCCCTTTGGTCTTCCCAATAATATAACATATTTTGTCTATGGGGGACTTGAAAAACCACTTCTTTCTCCCACCACCATGCCTTATACCCAACCATTCACTTCTAACTTTTCTTATCTTAGCAACCTAAACTTTGCCTAAATGTACCTTCATTGATGGACTTGAAAAGGGTTTGAGTTTAGCCTCTTTGGACAAAGACACCATGAACTTCCTTCTATCAAAACATAGAAACCTCATGAGTTCTTTGGCCTAGGGCATGTTCCCCTAGAAGAGCCCATACCAACCTCACCAATACCACCTCTCCCATTTGGAGAATCACAAACCTCACCAATTCCACCTCTCCCATTTGGAGAACCACCAACCTCACCAATACCACTTCTCCCTTTTGTAGAACCACCAACCTCACCAATTCCACCTCTCCCATTTGGAGAATCACCAACCTTACCAATTTCACCTCTCTCATTTGGGGAACCACTAGCCTCACCTCTCCCATTCAAGGAACTTCTACCCTTGTCAACCTCACATTTCCAATTTGAAGAACATCTACCATCACCAACTCCATTTGAAGATAGTGACATCATCCCACCTAACATTTTTTCATCAACACCATCATTTTAGGTTCCCTAATTTATCAATAGGAAGGTCAAACTAAAACCATTCCTCTCATCCACCCTAAAATTATCATGCATGATTCTCACATAATTAACACCATCCAATGTCAAGATAACAAATGTATTCTTACCTATCTAGGTGTGGAGGATTCTACTCTTCAAAAATCCCTCCCTCTTAAAAACCAAAAAATACTAAATGAATCAACCATAGATGTTAATTTGGATACTTAGGATAACCCTCATATTGTCAAGATTGGCCAATTCTTAACTCCTACAAAATAAAGAAACTATACAACCTTCCTTCATGACCATAACATAGTATTTGCTTTGTCTTATTATGATATGTCTAGTATTCACCCATCCATTGTCCTTCATAACATCACCACTAGTCTTAAGGTTAAGCCAGTTTGATAAAAACTTCATCAAATCCATCCTTGTATAGCTCTTCTTGTCAAAGAATAACTTCAACACCTTATATATATCAATTTCATTCAACCCATTGACTATCCACAATGGGTCTCTAACATTGTTCCTATCACCAAACCTACTAGGGTACTTTACCTTTATGTGGATTTCTAGGATCTTAACCTTGCATGCCCCAAAGATGACTTTCCCCTACATAACATCGGCTAACTTGTTGATCTTATCACTAGCCATGAAATGTTATCCCTCATGGATGTATTTTTAGGATATAACCAAATCTTGATTTCCCCCCAAGATCAACATAAGACATATTTAATCACCCCATGGGGAAATTTCTACTATTGCATCATGCTTTTTGGTTTAAAGAATGTAGAAGTGACATATCAATGAGCCATGACCTACATTTTTCATGACCTCATTCATACAATAGTCAAAGACTATGTTGATGATTTTCTAGGAAAATCCAAACATCACCAGGATCACCTCACCACTTTAGCCATCATCTTTGAAAGACTTATCCATTACCATGTCAAGCTCAATCCAAAGAAATGTAGCTTTGGGGTCTTATCAATAAAACTTATGGGATTCATTATTTCCCTTGATGGAATATAAATAGACCCTAAAAAATTTATATCCATTCTATAAATGCCTCTTAACAAATTAAAATAACTTTATATCCTACAAGGAAAACTTCAATCAATCCACCATTTTATCTCTTAGCTATCTAATCATTGTTAACCCTTTCACCACCTCCTAAAAAAAGATACCTCCTTTAAATGGACCAATGAGTGTCAAAAAGCCTTTGATGCAATCAAAGAGTATCTTCTTTATCTACATATCCTTATTCCCTCAAAGGAAGATTAACCCTTTTATTTATACATATCTACCACTAATCATTCCTTGGGAGCCATGCTTTCTCATTGTAATGACCAACATAAGGAGAAGGCTATTTATTACATCAGCCACACCCTCATTGACTATGAAACCTAATACACCCATCTAAAAAAACTCTACCTTGCCTTAGTTTTTGTCACCTCTAAACTTTGTCACTATCTTCTTAACCACAACACTTATGTCCTTACCAACACTGACCCCCTCAAGTATATACACTCTAAGCCATATCATAACCAACATATGGCTAAGTGGCTCATGGTTTTAGTTGAGTTTGTTCTATAAAGGTACATTAAAGGATAGGTCATTGTAGACCAATTAGCTGAAGCCCTTCTCCTTGATAATCAAACTCCTCTTTTTACTTTCCAAATGAGTCTATAGTTACTCTTTCTTCAGAAGAACCCACCTATCAAATGACTACATATTTCAATGGTTCCAAGTGTCAAAATGGTGGGGGTACTTGCATAGTCCTCATTCCTATTAATAGATAACCTCTCCCACTTTATTTCAAACTCAATTTTGAATGCACTAACAATGTATTCAAATACGTGGCCTTGATCATAAGTCTCCAAACGCTTTAGGAGTCAAAGCTATACATGTCTTTGGATATTCTAAAATTATTATCAACCAAGTCATAAGAGATTATCAATTAGAAATGATGTTCTTGTAAAGTATAAATAACTTTTTAACAAACTATTAACATCCTTTAACCATTATACCATCTAATTAGACCCTCACTCTATAAAAAAATTACAGACATAATGGCTTCCCTTGGATCCCAAATTCCATTATAACCTACTAACTCTAAACTATTTGTCACTATACACTACTTTGTCACCCCATCTTACCTAAGTCTCTATCTTCCTACCATTTTCTATGTGGAAAAAGCACATTTAGACATTTGGTATGTCCAAATCTTTGAATACTTTAATGTTGGTGTCCTTCCACCTGATCTTTCAAGAAATGCTCATAGAGATTTCATTCAAATCACCTCTCACTACTTAATAATAAGGTAAATTATTTAAAAATGAGGCTTTGATGTCCTTCTCCTTTGATGTATTCATAGTCATGAAATTCCCCACACTATCAAAGAGACTCATGACAGGATATGTGGGAGACATTTCAATGATTTAGTTGTTGCCAAACATATCCTTTGTCTAGGTTATTATTATCCCACACTCAATCAATATTTTTGTGACTATGTCAATATGTGTGTTAAATTCCAAAAACACACTAATTTTCAACATGCACCCATTCACAAACTTCAACTATCTAAGGATTTTTGGCCTTTCTCATAATGGGGCATGCATCTCATCACAGAAATTAACCCTCATTAATTTTAATGACGCCAATTCATCCTTACCGCTACCAAATACTTTACTAAATGGGTGGAGACCATCCTCTTTATCTCAATTAAACATTAAAATATCATTGAATTCATCAATCACCACATCATTTGCTATTTTGGTGTCCCTCACAAGATTATCATTGATAACAGTAAATCTTTCAAGAACAAAAAGGTCCAAGCTCTTTACAAGACCTTCAGTATCAAACTTAGTCATTCTTCCCATTATCTACCACAAGCCAATGGATAGGTAGAATCCTCTAACAAAAATCTCATCAAAATTTTAACTAAGGTTATCAATGCTTTGGGAAGGTATTGGAATTTGCACGTCCCATTCACTTTGTGGGCCTATCATACTAGCATTCAAACCTCTACCGGTGCTACCCCTTTTACCCTTATATTTAGGGTAGAAGCCATTTTACCACTTGAATTCCAAATCCCCTCTCTTCATATATCCTTATGAGACATCATTTATGAGGAAGATTATCTTTAAGAACATATTTCATGTCTGGAGCTGCTTGATGGGCATCACCTTGCTACCCTTAATTATCTTCACGTCTATCATGAACATGTCACCTATACCCTACAACAAACATCTAATAGTTAAAAAATTTAACATTGGAGACCTCATTATTAAGGAAAACCAACATGTAACAAACATGGAAAAAAACCAAAAGGGGAAAGTTTGCCTTCAACTGGATTGAACCCTATATTATATCCCATAAGTGCAGGTCAAGAACTTATCATTTGTCCTCTCTCTAAGGAAAACCAAAACTTTAGCCTCTCAATTCTTCAAGTTTGTGTCCTTTCTATTGATAAGGCCTATCTAATAAACCCCACTATCTAACTTAAGCTCATCCTTTGATTTTAATAACTTCTCACTTCCCTAATCCTCTTGCCCTATTCTTCTTAGGGACATGTGGTTACACCAAATCCATGTGATTATCCATTAAGCCTTTTCATCCAATCTTAAATGTGGGTACCATTGATCTACCCATGGCATGGTTCTCATGGATACTTTTTTATCTTTTATTAGATGGAATCGCATGGCTACATGTTATTTAAGACCCCTTTTTTATTATCATATAACCACTATATTAAGGCACAACTTTCCCCTTACAAATAGTTTTTCTCTAAGATTGAAATAAATGTGTCGATGTCTAAAAAAAAGTTCAAGATTTTTTGGATACACATTATTTGGGTCCATTATCATAAGAAAAAGAAATATAACACTCCCTCGAAGGATGGATGTCACCTAAATGATAAAATGATAGACTACTCCCTCAAAGGATAGATATCGAAACTTAGACTTATACCACTCTCTCAAAGGATGGCTCAGCTAACATGATAAATAATATTTAGTAGCTGTAATTAACCCTATTTTATAACTCAATGAAGATTCCCAATTTGATCAACTTCACCTCTTTTAAATAAATGCATGACCCTATCAAAAATTAAACATTATCCAAAAAAACGTAACTAGGTTTCTTTTAATATTGGTAAACTTCCCATATTGATCAGTCTATCCCCTTAAAAGATATGGACTAGTATGTTTTAGTTCTAGATGTCACCTAAGTAAAGGGGTGGGTGAACCCACACATGGTTCCCTATCTAACACTTCTTCCCTTACCTACTTATCACTACCCTACCTTTTTCATATCACATCTATAAATCAAAGGATTATAAGTTCACTTGACACATGGTATTTATATGAAACACCTTAATAATAGGAAAATGCTAATTTGACATGAATGAAGGGTTCAATTTCACTAAGATCATATCCTATTTGTGGGGTATAATAATATCCTTTCCAAATAATATAGCATGCCACTTTTAATTTTCACCCATACCTAACCTACCTATTAAAACCAAAATCATTCCATAGATCAAAGCACTAACATTCAAAACTAACCAACTTATCATACCTAGCTAACATAATTAACCAAACTCATATCAAAACATTAAATTAACCATTATGAATAACATTATTAAATCATAATTGATTACATACCTATATTAATTAATTAACTATAACCATTAAGCATCATCAAAAATCAACACCTCCTAATCTACCTATCATAGAATAATTAGCATTAAAACATAACCAAATACAACATCATATAAACATGAACATAACCATCAAATAAACATTAGTAATCATCAACACAACATCTCAAAATTAAACCATTTATATATATATATATATATATATATATATATATATATATATATATATATATATATATTTATATATATATATATATATATTTATATATCATAACTCTTGCTCAAAATACATCTCACATCTTTGATGCATAGGCCAATATCAAAACTGGATCATATACATATCATGGCCCTAGTAGACCACTACCATTGGCCCCACTAGTACCTATACCTTCACTTTTATTGGGTAGAGGTTCTACCTACTGACCCACTACCCTAGGGTCCCCAAACCTACCCCACATGAAAAACTCAGTTGATACTCTCCCCACCTCAGCTCATTAAGACACTGTGTTAACACAATGCCCTCATAATACCTTAGCTCCTGTGTCACTGTGTGACATATCTAGGAGGTTTTAAACCTATCACTACTCTACTAGATTATCTTAAGGAGTCTCTCTCCTAGGTCACCACACCAAGAGAGACCTTTACCTAGTCTCACTCCCCTGTTAATGCAGTCACTTGACCCTATAAGATGGCCATCTACCCCTATAAATTTGTAACCTATGTATGGTCCTGGTCTCTCTCCAATGTGACTCCTTCTTGGCCTTGAATATTTTTAACCTACCCATATAATTCAACTATCTATACTTGAGCTACTGCTAGTTCAACTACCACTTGTGGGTCCCTAAATGCTAGCCCCTATCTCTAATTTACATCCATCAGGGCCCTATCACCATATCCAAAACCAATATCCATCATAATATATATATATATATATATATATATATATATATATATATATATATATATATATATATATATATATATATATATATATATATATATATATATCATAAAACCATGTAGGGTAGTTGGGTGTAATCCATACATCATCACCTCCCATCAATGATAGCTCCTCAAAATCTAAAACCTCATCTTGTGGCTATGGCTCTAGAAGTAGATACTCTAAATCCTCCCTTCTATACCATGAAAAATTAAGGGGGACCCCCTTTACCAATCCAAAGTATCACCATACACTCTCAAATTGGATACACTTGGTCTCTCCTTCCCATCACCTATAAACCCACCTCCAAATTTTTAAAGACAATATATGATGTTGGTAGCCCTCCCATAGAGGCCACTCCCTATATGGCCTCCATAATATGTCTCCATCCACCAAACCCTCTAGTGTCTCTCTAAACTATTATAGGTCATGTGTACCACCACCTACCCATATCATAGCCCTATCACTTCTAAATTGATAGAAGCCAACCCTATAATCCATTTATAAATACCCCTTGGCTAATAAACCCAATGGCTGCAACACTCATATGTGCTTATAAGCCTAGTAGTGTAATATAAATCCCGCACTGATGTCATACCATCTATGTGCCTGGAATCCCCACAACTCTCTATATGTCTACACCAATAATACCTATTCCCATCTAAACATAACTCTACACAAAAATAATTCAACCAACACCCATAATAACACACTAGGATATCTCCCTTTAATCAAATCTAGCAATGCATAATAGGTAACCACCAACTGCAACATAGTTAGCAAGTGTTTATCCCTTGGGGATCTCTAATATACTGGCCTAATAATTAACCCTCCAAAATGGAATTGTGCATCACCTCTATCATCTCCATATACTCATCCATCTCATCCCCCTCAATATGGTAGATGTGATTACCTTGAATAGGTAGATGTGTAATCTAGTGCACATCCTCTAATAGGATGCTCATCTCCCCTATCAGTAACCAAAAGGTGTTAGTCATTAGATCCCATCTCTTGATGAGGGATACTATCATCTCAACATCTCTAGAGAGGCATTGGTAATGTCACATCACTCTAAAACCCAGTGTCTCAATGTGTTGCTAGTCATCTACTGACATGGTATCCCTCACCTCTACAAAGATCTCAAACAATCGATCTCATAGCCGGATCTACTCTCATACCTACAAAATAATTATATCATGAATTACATAAGAACCTATCCCTATGAACATGACAACTAAAATAATTAATTATTTTCTCTCTTCTATCCCCCTAGTTGGTCTTAGTAAACTTCTACCCTACCTCTTTATTATCCTCTACACCACAACACTATTTAAATAACCTACACACCTTTTATACACTCTATAATATTATTAATCCCAAAACAACCATTTTCATCTCTAAGCACTTTCCCTATCCTTATTCCTACAAACAACTATATATCTTTTCCCCAAATAACTATTTATTCAACTATTTAAAATAACTAGTTATTCCTACAAACACGTATTTAAAACCCACCTACAAATCCTTTCCCCCCATGCTCTCTTTATCCAATAAAAACCTAACCCCCCCTTTTTGACCATCATTGATTATTCCAATCATTGATGATCCCCTTGGGGTATTTTATACCCCTAGGGTTGATCATCAACAGTTGAGTCAACCATCGATGATCACCAACATGTGACCATTAACTATAGGCTTAGACCCCTTAACCTCCCCAAAACACTCAAAAACATAGCAAAGACCCCACTCCCATGCATTTTTCTCACTCACCCTTATCAATCCCTTACTAAGTTTTATAACCACCCCGCTCTCTTTATCCCCACACAATTTACAAAAACCATCACCCTATCTAAACCCTATGTTTTTAATTCCCACACACAAACAATGCATAATACCTAACTTTAATTTTTTATTTCTATTATCATTTTATTCTATCAATTTAACAAATAATACCCACCTCATTCCATGATTGGTGGCACCTCCTCAAATTGTACCTTACCACTTGTACATCTCCTAGATCCATCTCTACCACACTCTCACTCTCCTAACACTAATTTCATCTCGATACTTCATGCAACTCCCAACAATCCCTTTCACTCTTTGTATGAAGTAACCCACAAAATGACAACACTCTACCAATTTTACATAAATTAAAATAATAAATTTTCTTCACCATTCCTTTTACTTTTGTCATTATTTTAGGGTTTTTGGGTCCTAACCATCGATGGTTACCCAAAACATAAAAGGCTAACCCTATTCGTTGATGGTTGGGTAAGCATTGTCGATTGACCTTGACCATTCACAGTCACATAACTATTGATGGCTGGATTTTTCCCCCTTTCTTTTTTAAAGCCTACCATAAATATTTACCCTTCAACTTTTTCCTCTTCTTCACCTTAACCTAACCTTGACTATACCCAAATGGGGTAACCTATTTCCCCTACACTCAAAATTATTTGGGAGTCACCCTCTCCATAGCCAAGAACTAAATTTAGCCTGAATTCCATATTGGATGTATGGTCCATGGGACTATGTAGGTAGCATTCTCTTGCCTTGTACATTAGGAGTTATCTCAGCCACACCCCCTACCCAACCACCCACTATCTTATGTTCACCATAATGTCACCCCATCTTTAAAAAAAAAACCTATTCATACACCTTGCAATGACCTTGCTTTGGTCATTATTGAATGCTTTGACCAATTTGGCCTTGTTGAAATTTTTTCACACCATCTTGTGTGTGACCTAACTAATTGTGTTTTTCTTAGGAACACTTCCTACCTTGTATACATGAGTAAACATTAAACCTTTCTAGGACATTTGATATGTGTAACCCAATCAACTATGACCAATGTTGGGGACCAATTACCTTGTCACTTATTCTAGAACCCAAACTTCTTGTTACCAATATTAGCCATTTTTTTTCTTTGCATGATTTTGTGCCCTTAGCATCTCATCACACCTTGTGCTTATAGTTATATTTCAGTACCTACACCTTCTTTCCTTCTATCAAACCATGACCCTCATTTTGTATTACCTCATCGAATCTGTAGACACCAAAATCATGTCTACTCCCTTGGTCATCCTCTCCCCATTCTCTCCCCCTTGGTCCCCTTTGTCCACTTTGACACACCTAACCTATGTCTTATTAATTTAAAATAATCACTTATTTTACATTAATAATTCTTCTCTCTCTCACCCTATGACCCATTTATGACCCCCATTTTATTCTCCCATGCCTATTTAGCCCTTCTCAACTGTTTTCCCATGAACCTTGACCCTGGTAGCGTGTAAGAATGGGCAGAAGGCTAAAATTAGCCTCTGTCCCCATTATGCAGCCACTAACATCGGTCACTATTCGACCGACGTCAGCAGTTCTGTCAGCGTCAGTTACCCTTAAAAATGCATTCTTGACCTAAATGCAGGATCCCTTATCTATTTCCCAATCCGTTATCCGTTTCCCAATCCGTTATCCATTTCCCAATCAATTTTCCAATCTGTTATCTGACCTTCTTTCAAGATGTTCTCAGATCCGCCTTTCGACTTTCAACAATCAACCAATCTTCACTTAGCCAAACCACTAAAAAAATCTCTCTCTCTCTCTCTCTCAGGCACAAGTACTCTGCTTTAGTCACCTTGCTAGAAGTCTTCTACATCGAACATCTACAACCAATCCGCAACACACCATCAACAATCAATCTGCAACCAAGTCTCCTACTCTCTCTTCAGCAGGCAATAGGTAAGCATTTCTTCTATGCTTTCATTTGTTTTTTGGTTATTTCTTTTAAGTGATATCACCACTCAATTTAGACTATTAGACCACATACCAAACTTGACTTCCTCTCAGAAAGGCTGAGAGGCCTTCCCATATCCAAACATACAGTCTGTCCATTATCCCTACAACTCTGCCCAGACCCCTGTGCAGACCATTAAACAGACCTAGACTCTTTTAGACCATTTTGTAGCCCTAAAACTTGTCTAGACCCGGCCAGAGCTCATCCAAAGACCATAGAGCTGACTAGACCTCATTGAAAGACTACTGCCCCGATCGACACTAGTCATTTCCCCTACTGACGTCGACAGCTAACCAACGTCAGCGACCTTCCTTGACCGATGCCAGCAGAACCACTGACATCAGTGACTGTGCAAAGCAAATTGCTACATATCAGGTACGCATTTGCTTTTTATTTCCTTCATTCAGTCTTTTATCATCTCTATTTCTATCAATATTCTATTTTTAATAGTGGACTGTCATCCTTCGAGAAGTCATTTGCGCTTCTAGGACCAAGCTTTCTCTTGGCAGTCCACTTTCTTGTCATCTAACATTTTTCATGTTTTAGTCTTTTTCTCTTTCAGGTGTCATCCTCCACAACCAAAGAGGAGTTCTTGTTATCGTCTAAATCTGGTGTGCAAGTCCACAATTCGGGTACATACAAACCCTCATCTATTCTTTTTAGTTTCTCATTTTCCTTTCTTGAATGTGAAAAGAGAATCTTGTTTAGAAACATTCTGGCACACCTGATGGGACTCTAGGGTCTTCCTTGGGTTCTTTTCTTTCTGTTCATATAAGGTGTATTAGGTTTCTCCTTTTCACCTCTTCCTTCTATCTCTTCCAAAAGACATCATAAGTAGGATTAAAAAGAACTCTTCTTTCTTTTCTTGCATCATAGACTAGTCAAAAGTCATACTCTTCAACCATTTCTCCATTTGTCTTCATACGAACTAACATTTCAACTTGGGCTTAAAACACACTGCATTTCATTTCTTCTTGATTGCATTTCTTAGTCCACATCTAGTAATTAACAACCACATCATGAATTAATCATAGATCACTTTATGTTACACAACCAAATCACTTGCACAAATCAAACATCAAAACTCACCTGAGATAAGGCATGACTGGGATTTCATCACCCAGCAAATACCTTACCCATCTCGGCAATCTTACTTGGATTTCATCACCAAGGGGAAAGTCCACTCTGTTCTCTGGTAGAGGATAATCTCTAGGGGAAGTATATATTTGCTAAGTGGGCCCAGCTCATCACTGGGTTCGTGAAGTGAGGGGAGCTTGCTCCTTAGCACCAGGCCAAGTACGGAACCTAACATAGACTTTTGAGCACTGAAACAAACCCAAAACCATCCATAGACTACTTCTTCTAGGACTCATCTCAAAATTCAATCTTCCTACACACATTTTAAGGCATAAGCCACCACGATCCTAATAATTTATTCTTAGGGATTTAACATTTAGGGTCTGCTTGTGTTCTTCATCTTTTTTGTTCTTATCTACTTGTTTGAGCTTGTGAGGACATTCTTTCTTGCCTTGAATGGTTATAACTCGTAGTCAAACCAAGGCTCTTGTTGACCACGTGAGACATCAACCGCTTCCATCTTCCCCATCCATAACCAGTCCCATAATGGAGTTCCACTCAGAGACTGAAATAACTCCTACTCGACCGACCCCGACCCAAACTCCCATCATCCCTGAAGGGGACCAAGATTTTGAAAGATTCTTGGACCTCAATGTCAAATCCTTGTAGCATTATCTCACGTGAAGCCGAACGTGAGACTCCTTGGGCAACCCAATTTATGGGATGCTGACCTCTTTAGTCGAGACTGTGGCTATATCGACAACATCTATAGTTCAACCTATAGACACCCAAGCTATCACCTCGACCAATGACCAGCCCTTGACCAACCTTCTAAGTGTGGCCTCTCCCTCCATCTCTAGGCCCACTTCCACTGGGGTTTTGGCCCCTATCAACTACAGCCTATTCAACCAATCTCTACCCCTTTCCAGAATTTGGTTGTCTCTATTCTGCTTACCCTCACCCCTATCAACACTAAGGTGGCTACATATCCATTGGCCCATGTTACCACTATCCAACCTCTCATGGCAACATCGAGCCTAGCCATGTCTTCTACCCAACCACCCTTAGCCTCCACTTCCATCCCAACGACTAGTTATCAATATGTTGCACCCTTACAAGCACAAACGACTACGTCATATGCCTCCTCTAGCCTCTTTCAAGCGCCCTACAACCTAGGGGGTGCTCCACCCACCAATCCATCAGTAGACATCATCAAAATGTTGATGGACAAGATGTCTAGCCTAGAGACCTCTATTTATGGTTCACGTAATGCCCTCTCATATGAGCAAATTTGCAACGAACCCATTCATCCCTCCATCCCGATCAGGCCATATCCCAATCAATGGGAACTTCCTAAATTCTCTCATTTCTAGAGCAAGGAAGACCCACAACAGCACCTACAGGCATTTAGACATGCCTGTTATCTCATTGCACATGATGATGTGTTACTTTTATGCACATTTCCTATGTCACTCTCTGGTGCTGCTCTTGACTAGTACAGCTCACTTGCCAGCGATTATCTCTTCACATTCACCTAATTGGCACAACTCTTCCTTGATCATTTCTCCATCAACATCACCAAAAATGTCTCAATCATAGACCTCTATTCTATCTGGCAGTTTGAGGACGAATCCATAGCCGATTTTGTTGCTTGCTGGAGAGGCCTCATCAATCAGCTCTCATTTTCCTTACCCTAACCCGAACTTATCAAACTTTTCTCTCAAGCCTGTGCCAAGCATATTTATTCTACCTTGCAGGTTCAGACCTTTCGCACCTTTGACGAAGCCTTCACGATGGCCCACAAGCTTGAATTACGTGCCATCAAGGAGAACAAAGTCAAGTTGCGGAGTAAGAATCCCAACTCTAAGACCAATGACTCCTCTTCTTCTAAACCTTCTTCATCTAATCCTAAGTCTAAGGTATTAACAAACACTGTAGTCGTTAGACCTTCATCCTCTTCACCTTCAACCAACCAGCCTGAGCCATCCATGTCCCAAAGCATCACCAACCAATTCCAGCAGAGATAAGTGAAGCAACAGTATACTCCACTTGGAGAGTCATACGCGTCTGTGCTAGAAAAACTTGTCAAACAGGGGGTTCACAATCTCCCCCAAATCTGACCACCTTCATAATTTGATCCCTCACGCACCATCCCTACGTGGTATAGGGAAAATGACTTCTGCAACTACCACCATGTTAAAGGCCATGACACAGGCAACTACAAGACCCTTAAAAACATCATCCAAGACATGCTGGAAAACGGTGACCTCATCCTCGACAATCCCAATGCGCCACCCAATTAGGGCATCGACATCTTCAAGCAACCATTTCCCAATCATCTTTCGACCCAAAACAATGTCCAAACCATGACTGACGACACTCACGAACATAATGTACAAATAGTCAATACGGTCTCGCCCTTCATCCCCGACCAACCTCTTTCACAAACTCAAGAGGTTAGTCCACCCATCAGTCCATCACATGTGGATGAACCCCCTTCTCTGGTTATTTCTCCATCAACCTCTCTTATATTAGAGGATGCCTCTACCATACTGGCACCACCGGTCTCACCATCCTCCTTCTTGCTACATATGGAGGACCCGACCCTTCCTACTCCTCAATCGCAAGTGGAGGGTGCAATCATCCCTACCCTTTACCCTCTTGAGGAGCCTCATTCTTCAGTTTCTTCTCCACCCAGGGAAGAACTTGTCTCTCCTCCATCTCTAACCAAAGATGAACCTGTCATGACTTCATCATGCCTCGGGTCTGAGATCGCTATACCAGTCTCATCTTTGGCCCCACAACCATCAACATCTTCTCAAAGACCCAAGCCTCATCCAACATCTTCTCAACCATTTTCTTGATTAGTGGAGAAAATCGGACTTCTCCCTTCAAGGAAAGTGGAGCATCAGGTATTTTGGGACCATCTCAAAGCTCTTCAGCATGCTTGTGTCCTCTCATCTCATGCTACCAATCCTCCCATGGCAGAATCTCTCGAGACTCTCAACAAAAACCAAACTTCCACTTCTAGACTGTCTAAACCTCAACCAACCACATCAAGATCAAAACCCTCATCTATCCCATCAAAACCTATCAAGTCACTCGGCATTCACCTTGTCTCTAACCTTACTCATCCACAAGTGAAGGTGGGCTTAGACCATACCCCAACCAATATTAGTCTTTAAACCATATCAAAGAAGACTGCCAAACCACAGAGGTGAACTCCTCCTCCCCCGTCACCATTGCCCTCTATTTTGGGCCCTCATCCTTCGACCTTGATCAAAATCCTCCCCACTCCAACCTCTAATCAAAACTAGTTGCCTCCGCTGCTTCTTTTGCCTACCTCCAGCCTATCCTCTCCAAAAAATTTGGCACCTCTCACGAAGAAAGTGTCATCTTCCCTTGCCACCGCACCATCAACCCAGAAGATGGTACAGAAGCCTCCTCCAACACCGCCCAAGCAAAATTCACCAGCATCCCACACATCAACTAGCATGGACCCTTTAGTAGGCTCATACTCTTTGATATTGCATTAACTTTTGTAGACTTCCAGCATAACCCTTCTGCCCATCAGGCCCGTCTAACCTCTCGAGTCTAAACCCTCTTGGTTCGATGATACAAAGATTTGCCTATATCATCGTATGCCAGGACATGATACCGAGACTTTTTATGCCCTCAAGGCTGTCATTTGCCGCTACATGGAGAAGGACACTCTTCTTCTTGAGGACACCATCGATTGACCCCTGACACCTTCCCACATTCCTCCAACCTCTTCAACCACATCAACATCTCATCAGCAGGCCATGACTCCTTCATCTCCTTCACCCCCTATCTTCAAAATCAATGTCATTCACATAACCACTAGGTCACAAAAGGACAAGGCAAAAGAAAAAGCCGCCATTCCTTAGACCTATCCTTTCATCAAGCCACCTCAACCACCAAAACCTAAGATTTATATCCTTGGCACATTTCAACCCTCTTCTTCTTCCTCTTCAGGGGCGATTCATGACTCCATGTTAAAACAACTTCACCAGACGCTTGTGAAGATGTCCCTTTATGACCTCATCCAAACCTCATCCCAGCATCATCAGGCCCTCATCCAAGCCTTGTAGGCAGCGGAGGTCCAACCCGAGGACCCCCAACCACTCGCTGCCCTAGTCCACTCTTTATCCCACAATCACCTCCATCACTTTCAACGATTCTGAGATTCCTACATCTAACATGAAAGATCAAGACATTGCTCTCTTCATCACTACCTATGTTGATCGAACCCACATCAAGTGTGTTATGATTGATGGAGGTGCTAGCATCAACATTATCTCCACCCACGCCTTTGATCAATTGACCCTCCCCAAGAATTGTGTATCCAAAACTGATGCAATCTTGTGATCCTTCAATGACACCACTGACACAACCATTGGCACAGTCATCCTTCACATTCGCATTGGCCCATGCACAGTCTTAGAGCTCTTCTCTATCATTAAAGGAGAGTTTCAATATAACATGTTGCTGGGCCGACCCTGGATCTGTGCCATGGCTTGTGTTCCCTCTACCTTGCATCATTGTGTGAAATTTGAGCACGACAGGCAAGTCCACATTATTCCCGCTGACCCATCACCTTTCAAAACTTGTAACACAACCTATTAGCCAAATGATGTCCTCATTCCTATCAAGCCATCAACCCTAGCACTATCTCCATCTGCAAAAGCCTTGACCAGTTCACAACTGGCGATCGCCCTCACCCCTCCTCTTCAAGTGGTAACCAAAGACCCCATGGAAGACATCTTCCAACAACTTTCACTTGGGGAATATCAATTGTTGGCCTTAGACATGTTCCAAACTCTGCAAGAGTATGGACATCTTCACCACAGCCCCAGTTACGATCACCAGATCGAGATGGTCATGCCTTATGGTCCTCCTCACCTCCAAACTAACCTTGTCTATGGGGGGCTCAATCAAGCTCCTACTGATGGCAATCCTCTCTCTTCACCGCAACCATTCACATCAGACTTCTCGTTTCTTGGCAACCCCACCTTTGCACACACTTACCTTTATAGGTGTGCATGGAAGGGTTTTGGTTTTAGACGCTATGAGTAAGGCTCACATCAGCCCATCGAGCCTCTCAACGATGATGATGCCAAGAAATGATATGGCCTGGGATACCACGACCCCACTCAAGCCTCTATAGATCTCTGTCCTGAGCTCACTAATGACCAATCTCCTCCAACCTCCCCTATTTCTCCCCCTTCACCTACAGAGTTGATGGTTTCCATCCCTCCTAGTTTTTTTTTGTATAAACACCATCCGCTTGAAACCCCTGACCTATTAGCTAAATGGGGTGTCCAGGTCTCTCCCTCTCATTTTTCCTAGCATGATAGAGGATGAGTCAGCGACCATTCACACTATCCACTGCGTTGACGATTACGCCATCCTTTCCTACATGGGTGCTGACAACTCTTTCATCCAGCGCTCCCTCCCTTTTGAGACCCAAGTTATGTTAAATGAATCAACCATTGACATCAACCTTCCCTCTTCCAATGTTCCTCACATCTTAAAGATTGGCCAATCTTTAGATGTTTAGGAGCAGCTAGACTACACCCAGTTCCTCTCAGACCATAGCAAGGCCTTTGCCTAGACCTACAGTGACATGCTTGGCATCGACCCCACCATCACTACCCATAACATAGTCACCAAACTAGAGGCTAAGCCTGTTAGGCAAAAGCTTTGAAAGATGCATCCTCACATTGCGCTCCTTGTCAAAGAGGAGCTTCAGTGCCTCCTTTTTGTCTCTTTCATCCAGCCCATCGATTACCTGCAGTGGATCTCTAACATCGTCCCTATCACCAAAGTGACTGGGGGGATCTAGATCTACATGGACTATCACAACCTTAACCTAGCCTGTCCCAAAGATGACTTTCCTCTTCCCAACATTGACCAGCTTGTTGATCTCACGGCTGACCATGAGATGTTATCTCTCATGGACAGGTTTTCAGGATACATTTTCCATGATCTCCTCAACAAAATCATGGAAGACTATGTGGATGACCTGCTCGACAAGTCCAAGCTTCGCCACGACCATCTGACCATTCTCAAAATCATCTTCTCTCACTTCTTCAATACAATGTCTACCTTAACCCCAAGAAATGTGTCTTTGGGGTCCTCTCCATCAAGCTCTTAGGCTTTATCATTTCTTTCCATGGCATCGAGATAGATCCCACCAACATTCACGCTATCCTTGAGATGTTGCCTCTAACCAATCTCAAGTAGCTTCACAGTCTACAAGGGAAGCTCCAGTCCATTCACCATTTTATCTTGTAGCTTTCTGACCACTGCCAACCTTTTCATCATCTCCTTAAGAAGGACGTCTCCTTTAAATGGGATAAGAACTATCAAGAGGCTTTTGAAGCCCTCAAACACTATTTGGTCTCTCCACTAGTCCTCATTCCACCTAAAGATGACCAACCCTTCTACCTTTACATCTCTACCACCAACCATTCGTTAGGTGCCATGATCGCGCACTGAGATGATCATCACCATGAGCAAGCAGTCTACTATATCAGCCGAACACTAGTCGACTATGAAACTCGGTATACTCATACTGAGAAACTCTATTTGGCATTAGTCTTTGCCACTACCAAGCTTTGCCACTATCTTCTCAACCATAAAACCTTTGTCATCACTCACACTGACCCTCTTAAGTCTATGCACTCTAAGCCATATCAAAATCAATGTATGGCTCAGTGGCTCATGCTGCTTACTGAGTTCGACCTCAAATTCATCTAGCATAAATCTATCAAGGGGCAAACCATCGCTGACCAACTGGTAGATGCCCCTCTTCTTGATAATCAGCCTTCATAGTATGAGTTCCCTGACGAGTCTATTGCCATGATTTCCATCGCTGACTCCGTCTACCATATGACCATGTTCTTTGACGGCTCTAAATTTCAACTCGGTGGGGGTGCGAGAGTTATTCTCATCCCAATCAAAGGGGAGCCCATGCCTTTGTCTTTCAAGCTCAACTTTGATTGTACCAATAATATGGCTGAATATGAAGCCTTAATTTTGGGACTTCAAACTACCCTTTCTCTCAGCATCAAGTCCATCAACATCTTCGGTGACTCACAGCTTGTTGTCAATCAGGTCAACAGTTCATACCTCTGTAAAAATGAAATTTTGCAAAGGTACAAAAACCATGCTGATGTTCTTCTCGCCTCTTTCAAAAATTACCTTTTACAGACTGTTCCTTGATCCACAAATAAGTTTGCTGACACCATGGCTTCTCTTTCCTTGCATATTTCATCTTCATCATCGTCATCTAGAATTTTTGTCATGATGCATCGTCTGCCATTGCCTTCATACCTTTCTTCTAACATCAACCATGTCAACACCATAGACTCTAGCCCATGAGATGACTGGTATAAGCAACTTGTGGACTACTTATCTCTTTCTGTCATTCCTCCCAATCTCTCTAGTAATGCACGGTGAGCTTTCATTAAGCACATAGCTCACTATACCATGCTAGGAGGTCTTCTCTATAAGCGAGGCTTCGACGGCCTCCTTCTTCATTGTCTAACCTCCACTAAAGCATCTCATGTTATTACATAGGTCCACAATGGGATTAATGGTAGACACTTTAGTGGTAATTTGGTTGCCAAGTGCATCCTTCACCTGGGCTATTATTGGCCCACCCTTCATCAAGACTGTAGCGACTATGTTCAACATTACATCAAGTGTCAGCAGCACTCTAACTTGCTTCATCTTCCTAGCCATGCCTTACAAGTCACAAAAGATTTCTAGCCTTTTTCTTAGTGGGGCTTAGATCTCATCGATGAGATTAACCCTCATTCATCTCTTTGTCATCAATCCATTATCATTGCCACCGATTATTTCACTAAATGGGAGGAAGCCATTCCTCTCATCTCCATAAAAGCTAACAAGATTGTCGACTTCATCAGCACCCACATCATCTGTCATTTCGGTTTCCCTCACAAAATCATCACCGATAACGGCAAGTCCTTTAAAAATAAGACCATCCAAAAGCTCTGTGACTCATTTAGCATCAAACTTAGCTTCTCTTCACCTTACTACCCACAAGAAAATGGGCAGGCCAAGGCTTCTAACAAAATCTTGACTAAAATTCTCATGAATGTGGTCAATGACACTGGAAGGGATTGGCATATTCACATTCCCTTCACTTTGTGGGCCTACCGCACTAGCATCTAAACCTCCATGGGTGTTACCCATTTCTCTCTAGTGTACGGAACAGAGACTATCTTACCTCACAAAGTATAGATCCCATCTCTTTGCATCTCTCTGCATGACATTCTTTTTAATGATGACTCTCATCAAGATCGATTAGCTCAACTTGAGTTACTCGACAAACATCATCTTGCTGCCCTCAACCATCTCCATGTCTATCAGAATCGCATCAAACGAGCCTATAAAAAAAATCTAAGAGAACGAGATTTCAACATCGGAGACCTCATCCTCAAAGAGAACCAACACGTGACCAATATGAAACAGAGTAAATGAGGCAAATTTGCTCCTAATTGGCTCAGACCTTACATCATCACACACAAGTATGGATCAAGGACTTATCATCTGTCTTCTCTTGAAGGCTGACCAAAACCTGAGCCTCTTAATGCCTTGCATCTGTGACCATTCTACTATTAGTTGAGTACTCACTCACTTGACATTTAACTTGAGCTCATCCATTGAGCAATCCCCATCCTCTTAATCCTCATTCCTTTCAACCCTATTCCCCTTAAGCAAGCCCTATGTAACCCTTTTATCAAGTATGAATGCTTTGTCCTAATAAAAGGGAGACCTTGAACTTCTATAGTCTTGTCCATGACTCACAATTCTGTCAAAAAAATAAATTAAAAAGAATAATAATAATAATAATAATAATAATAATAATAATAATAATAATAATAATAATAATAATAAATTGATGTCAAAATATCAAAGGTCATAAACTCTAAAGGCAGAATGCTCCCTCGAAGGATAGCTATACTATCATTGTTGTAACTAATAGACTGCTCCCTCGAAGGACAGCTATTCCAAGCCCTCATATGTATATAAAGCAAAAATATAGACCACTCCCTCGAAGGATGGCTATGACTAAAATTTGCTACACACAGCACTTTTCTTAGAAGCTTCCCACATCAATCAGCTTTACAAATGACCACAAAGTAAAATGACATCTCTATGTAGACTTCCAGCATTGATCAATCTACACCAAAAAAAATGGGTCCTAGACTTGGCTTGTCATTGTCTCAGGATCTCCTATAAAAAGGGGAAACATTATCTTTGCTCTAAAATGGGTTACCCTCTTCTCACATATCACATCACCTACTCAAGGGATTTTGAGCTCATTTTAAATATCAAAGTGATTTGATTACCTCTCTAACACAATCAATGGTCAATGATGTAATACATGAACGGGGCTTTTGTTCTAACAACCCCTATCCATGCCATCATTTTGGTCCTTGTCAATGAAAGAGAAATATGCCTTTCACTTCTTTTTACACTTTGGTCACATTCAACCAAACCAACCCAAACATTTTCAGACTACCAACATGACATAGTCCATTTCACATAGTTTCTATGGACACCAATACACATGGAAACTATCGAGCACTCAATTTATGTTAAGCATAAACCATTACTTGTTGAAGCATACATAGACCTCAATTCATTTTTCACATACATCCATCACGACTATGGAAAATTGCTAGGGATGAAAGACCCCTCAACCATTGTTACAGAATACACCATCACACCATTTGGAAAAAGCTATAGCATCATCTTATCCTCATCATTTCAACACATGACCACACCAATCATCACCCTTTTGTCTCTTCTTCTGAACTACATTGGTCTAAGGCCCTAAGACCAGGGATATGTAGGCAGCACTCAGTTGACATGACGTCCTCTGGGGTTAGCTTGACCACCCTCATTTGTTCATCTACCTGATGGACAAACCTTTTTTTCTCCTATTGACCATGACTTGACCTTGACCAAGACCAATCCATACCTTTGACCCTCTTTCTCCCTTTTAGGGAGAACTACATTGGCCTGAGGCCCTAACCACAGGGGCTATGTAGGCAGCACTCAGTGTTCTGAGGTTAGCTCAGCCACATTCTTTCATCCACCCATTCATTCAAACAATTATCTATCTCAGCCTCATCTCGACCAACCACTTTGGGGATCATGCCTATCTCCTCTGACCCTGACCACTTCCAAGACGACTTCACCTTGGGGGTTTTTTGTATGTATGCTACCCCATGACTGGTTAGCAAACTTGTGCATAGAATATTTTTGACCCTCACAAGTATAGGATTACTACCACATTGATCCCCACTACTTGTGACATTTTCATGTTTTCTAGGATCACTTCTTGAGCCCGAGATACTTGGAACACAATGACCATTGTAGCTTCAGCTTAGATTGAATAACCTAATCAGCTACGACCAAATGCTGGGGCCTGATTATTTCAATTTTGGCACTCCTCGACCCTTGACCTGCAACAATTTGACCTGACCATTTCGTGAAGTGGTATGTGCACAATCTCAACTTTTGCAGCATTCACACCCCACCTTCACCATCCTCATCCACTCTCTGTCAAATCAACACCTGATTCCAGGTTCCCTTCCCTTGACTCCTGCTTTGAGGGGGAATACCTCATCCCACTTGGGGCAACCAACTCCTATTTTTGTCTTGCAGTTCATCTAGAACAACCAACAAGACAAAAAGGGGCAAATGTAGACACTGAAATCATGTCTACTCCCTTGGCCATCCTCTCCCCATTCTCTCCCCTTAGTCTCCTTCATCCACATCGACACACCTAACCTATGTCTTATTAATTTAAAATAATCACTTATTTTACATTAATAATTCTTCTCTCTCTCACCCTATGACCCATTTATGACCCCCATTTTATTCTCCCATGCCTATTTAGCCCCTCTCGACCATTTTCCCATGAACCTTGACCTTAGCAGTGCATAAGAATGGGTAGAAGGCTAAAATTAGCCTCTGTCGGTCATTATTTAGCTGACATCAGCAATTCTATCGGCATCGATTACCCTTAAAACTGCATTCTCGACCCAAATGTAGGATCCCTTATCCATTTCCCAATCCGTTGTCCATTATCCATTTCCCAATTAGTTTTCCAATCCATTATCCAACCTTCTTTCAAGACGTTCTTGGATCCACCTTTTGACTTTCAACAATCAGTCAATCTTCACTCAGCTAATCCACTAAAAATATCTCTCTCTCTCTCTCTCAAGCACAGGTACTCTACTTCAATCACCTTGCTGGAAGTCTTCTACATCGAATATCTATAACCAGTCCACAACACACCATCAGCAATCAATCTGCAACCAATTCTCCTACTCTCTCTTCAACAGGCAATAGGTAAGCATTTCTTCTATGCTTTCATTTGTTTTCTGGTTATTGCTTTTAAGTGATATCACCACTCAAAAATTAGACTATCAGACCACATACCAGACTTGACTTCCTCCCGAAAAGGCCGAGAGGCCTTCCCATATCCAAACATACAGTCTGTCCATTGTCCCTGCAACTCTACCCAGACCCCTACATAGACCATTAAATAGACCTAGACTCTTTTAGACCATTCTACAGCCCTGAAACCTATCCAGACCCAACCAGAGCTCGTCCAAAGACCACAGAGCTGACCAGACATCATCTAAAGACTACTGCCCTAACCAACGCTGGTCATTTCCCCTACCGACGTCGGCAGCTAATCGACGTCGGCGACCTTCCTTGACCGACGTCGACAGAACCATCGATGTCAGTGACTATGCAAAGCAGATTGTTGCATATCAGGTACACATTTGCTTTTTATTTCCTTCATTTAGTCTTTTATCATCTCTGTTTCTATCAATATTCTATTTTTAATAGTGGACTGTCATCCTCCGAGAAGTCTTTTGCGCTTCTAGGACCAAGCTTTCGCTTGGCAGTCCACTTTCTTGTCATCTAATGTTTTTCATGTTTTAGTCTTTTTCTCTTTCAGGTGTCATCCTCCACAACCAAAAAGGAGTTCCTACTATCGTCTAAATCTAGTGTGCAAGTCCACAATCTGGGTACGTATAAACCCTCGTCTATTCTTTTTAGTTTCTCATTTTATTTTCTTGAATGTGAAAAGCAAATCTTGTTTAGAAACAAAATCCTATTTTGAGGGGGAATACCCTCCTCCCTAGTTAGGGTTACTAACCCTAAACTATCAAATTTCTATTTTTGCTCTATGTCTTACTAACCTAAAGCCATACAATAAAAAGGGGTAAAATGTAGTCACCTAAAAATATCCCCTTGAATGTTTTTAGTATTGCATCACCTTGGACCTATTCTTAACCATTAGTTAACTATCTAGCTTGCTAGTTCACCCTTTACACCTAGCCACCAAATATTTTAACATGCTTTCCTTGACTCTTATTAACCATTTTTTCACCAAGGGATCAACCATCGATGATCACCCTAACCATTGATGGTTAGGTTTCTACCCCTGAAACACAAAAATCTTCTAGCTATGGATGAAATTGCATGAGTAAAATAGAAACTTTCCCATACACATCTCACAACTTTATTTCTTCTGAAATGGGCATCTTTATCCTCCCAACTTCATAACTTTCCCTCAAAGCTTCCCTCCTCACTTAGTAGGTTTTTTATATAAATGTAGGGATCTTGGGAGAGTTATGGATCAAAATTTTTGCATATTTAGGCTATCTTATTTCCTTATGCAAGCATCTAACATCCTGAAACCCTATCCATGTTATTATTAAAATTCATAGTACCATTATGCTACTCAAATCTCTTCAACACTCAGCTATCAAATCTTAAACATAGCAAAGTTATTTTGTTTTATTTTCAGTATTTTATACTCTTCATTTGTTCTCTTGATTTGTCAGTCTAAACCCTCTTCCCCACTCCTAATACCAACCTAATACCTTTTCATACATAAATACCCCCTTTCATCACTACATACTCCCTTTCATCCACCAAATAACCTTTGTAACTCATTTTATAAATTCTTTGATAGGTAACTATAGTTGGTTACTCTAATCATTGATGGTTATAACAACTGTCATTAGTCATCCAACCATCACCGATCAATACAACTACTGATGGTCATCTTGACTATCAATAATTAATATCATTCCAAACTAATAGTTTGTTATTTTTATTCCACTTGTACCATATTAGATATCCTTTAGCCTTCTGACAAGTGCATAACCCCTCTTCTGACATCTCTAGACCTCACTATAATTTATCTCTTACATGTAGATGACCTTACCTAGATTGACATAGGAAGTTGACAACATATTTGACATCCCCATTATCCCACAACCCTTCTTCACTGACCAAAGTAACATTGTATTAGAGTTAGCTCTATGTGTTATGATTTTCACATCTAATTATGAATATGTTGATTAATTAATAGCTATAATTTAAGAGGATATTAACATAGCTATGGAGTTTTCAAATAATTACTTTGATCATATAATCATGTTATGAACTAAATATCTTTGATATTGTTTATTTGGTACCATTTCCATATATATATTTTATAATTTGTTTTTTATAAATAAACTTGAATGTTGAACAAGGATTGACATCCATTTAAGGAAGCACATTCCTTTCTTGGGACTGGTTTCTCACCAAGTAGCCCCTTACCTTTCTATTAACATATTTTTCATGAGTTCATGTGATTTGTAGGTCATTCTTCCCTCACCAAAGAAGATTTCCCACTTCATCTAGTCATCAATGATAATAGAACTTCCTAGGTACACACCCTTTATCTCTTGTTTCTCCCCTCTTTTTAAATTTTTTTTAAAAAAAGTAAGGAAACAAATGAAGTAATTGAAATGAATCAAGAATTTTCATATGACACCTTCAAAATGGAGGAAGTATGTGATCAAATTGATTCAAATGGTAAAATTATAGATAAATTTCATGCTCTTTTATCTGATCAAGATGAATCAGTCTTTTAGATGATTTGGAAGCTTTTGGTATAAATATTGGTAGTTTATGCCCACCTCAAGCTAAAACTAATGAAGACATTTGGAATTCTAACTAAGTTTACATCATTGAATGAAAATGATACAAGTCACTATCTATATATGACTAAAGGAGAATTAGGACTCCTAATTCAAGATAGAAAGATTTGGGTAGAATATGATTGGGTCTTAGATTCATGCATTCAATCCATACATGTGAGAATATTGATAGGAGGCTAAGCTACATCACCTAGAAGACACAAGCATACAAGTGCTCCTATCCACAAGAAGAGACCACTAAGTGAAATAAATAAATCTTCAAGGTTCCATGGTAGGCTAAATATCTTTCCATTTGGTCATGGAGTAACTTATTTATAGAGTTAGTGTAGGTCTTTAGATTAGTTTATTTCTTGTTTTTTTCCTTCCTACCCCTTGTTTATAAATAATGTTTGTACATATTTTTTTGCTTTTGTGATTTGCTCCTTGATTCTAGTAAGTTATTTCAGAAAGTCCTCAACTCGAGTCTCACCTAATTTCTCAAGAGATTCATAGTTCATAAATGCAAGTATGACTTCTCAACATTGGTTGACCATGGATTGTTGAAATAAGAGCTTGATGTTGTAGTTTAGAGAAACTAGAAAATATAAATGGATAAATTAATTATTCTTTGGGATTTTAACCTTGTTCTAATCCAAGCTTGATTTTGAGAATGATTTCACATGTAAGATGACATATTAAACTATTAGGACACAATCATTCTTGCATATAAAAAACATTAATTACTTGGGATAAAGTTTATACCCAAAGATGATTATCTAAAAATAAAACACTTGACCAAATCCAGAACCTTAGCTAACCTAGTTCCCAACCTTTATTGGATATCCAAAAATGATCTAAAAAATATAAAAATAAGAACCTTATTGCAAAAATCAAAAGATTTATAAGCAGAGTTGATTATGATAATCTCCATCGAGGCCCTGGATGCCTAGCTAAAAGTGTATCAATGCCTTGAGTGGATCTAAAGGCATCTCTTTTAAGACTATGGATGCCTAGATGGTAGCATAGCAATGCCAAAGCCTTCCTTGAGCTAAATCATGGTTATTAATGAATATTTAAACATATTGAGAGTTAATTTTAATGATTAAATTCAAAAACATAGAAGCTATTCTCTAAATCCTTCAACAATAAATTAGTAGAATCAAAGCACACACACACAACATGATTGAGTTTTGATGTTTGATACTAATTATGTATATGTAAGATTTGTTATAACCATGAATTGATCTTAATAATGGTGCCTAATCAAATGGAATAAGTAGCTTAATTATTAGTCTAAACTAGAGTCTTTGAATTTTAACATATTTCTATGTTTCCCCCAGAATTCACCATTTGTTGAGGTCAACATACCCCCTTTTATGAAAAATGGGGACCCATGCATCAAATTGTGTAAATTTGTACCTTGAAATTAAATATTCATTTGACCAGAGTGCCATTCACATGATTGCACATTATTTTTATATGAAGATCATCCATACCTTAGTCAGGTTGACTTATTTATTCATAGTTCTAGTTTAATCTTATCTAAAGTGATAACATTGGATATTTGTATTTTAGGTTACATGTTTAAAGGATCCCATTTGGGAAAAAGCATGCTTAAGTTTTTATGCTTTAATGTTTAATTGATATTTTACTAACCTTGGTCTATAATTGATTGATTAAATTCATATTTTGAAACCCTAGCCTAATATTTTACCTAGACCTTTTAATTCAAATTTAAAATTGGCAAGAACAATTTAAATATTATGGACTTAGTTGAATTTTTGTCCTAAGGTTTGGTCATGTTTTTCAACACAACCAAACATTAAGGTGAAAATTATATCTTAGTCTAAATAATCACATGGTCCTTTTGTTATAAAGATTTTCCTAAAGCTTTATCCTAAGGTTTATCATATTTATTAATATGATGAAAACCTTAGGCTATGGCTTTAGGATATATCCTTTTATTTTTTTTGGGTCCTTTTTATTACATTCCTAACCCTGGTCCAAAGTCTTTATGTTGAGTACCTTTTAATTCATGGGATCCCGTATATTATGTTTTAAACTTAGCTTAAGTATTTTATCCTAAAGTTATTCATAAATATCCTAGATATTAAATATCATGATTGTCTATAGGATCAATGACCCACATTCAGTCGGGAAAAGTTAATTCAATGGAGCGTAGTGAACTTTAACAATTCAAAGCCTCGAGATAGTGACAAGTGTCATGATTTCACTAAAAGGATTCTAGGTAGCCAATGATGGTAAATCCCATGGATAATGATTTAATGTCTTACATTCACTTGGATGGACATGATCTAATGGAGTGAGACAAAGTGAGACTTTTTAATGAAGCTCTAAAGGCCTATAGGACCACCATGTGGTGAAAAGACATTTCTTAGCAGAATTGACATAGTGTAGAGTGAACCAAAGAATGATAAGTGGCAATATTGGCAAACATTTCCTAAGACATGTTTAAAATTGATGGTCATGCACCCATTAGTGATTTCCTTGTAGATGTTAAATAATGGTCACATGGAAATCAAATTTAAGATAGAAAATATCCCCATGGACATGTTTAAAATTGATGGTCATGTGCCCATCAATGACATCCACCTGGACATAAAATTTAACAAAACAAAGACCTTTAATGATGAATTTAAAATTTATGGTTACATTCCTATCAAATATGATCATGTGGACCTCAAATTATGGTCACAAGGATATCAATTTTAGGATAACTACTTGGATTCATTTTCAAAGGCAATGGTCATATTTTTAAAATAGTGATGAACATAGGTGCCATGATGATGCCACACAAGCAAAGCATGATAAGTATAAAGATCTCATGGACTTGTAGGAGGAAAGCGTATAAAAAAGAAAATCCTAAATCATTTGTAAGTGTGAATCTTGTAACTTAAGCTCATGGTAGACATTAGGGCACTATTAAAACCTTTAGGAATGCCTTGGCAAAGCATGAGAGCCATAGTATGGCCCTATATTCACCATGGTTGAGATGAGGGGAGATAAATTACCTCATGTACATAGGTAATTTAATCTAGATTTCACCATTAGGTAGTCTAATAAGCCATGGAAACTTAGAAGGGAATTTCCTAAGGGAACATAGAACTCTATTTAACCTTAGTTGTAGGAAATGCAAAATAGGAGCCAAAGAAAATCTAGGATAGACAATAGTCAGGTTATTAGTATGATCCTAACTATAAAAGGGAATAATTAGTGAAGTTGGAGGAATTAGGGAGGCATCAGATAGATTACACAAAGTTTATAAGAGCTTAGCAAATCAAATGAAGGAACTCTTTATAAAACTAATTATTGACCTTGTGTTAATTGAAAATCAACATCAAAGAACAATGAAGACCCTACATCAATAACTAGGAACTTTAGTAGGATAAGGGTCCCAAAGATTAATGAAATAAGAATATTCATTTTATAGCCAACTTTGTATAATATTTTAAAATAGGATATTCTTTTCTATAGACATGTACAATTTGTAGGGTCATATTGTCTATAAGTCAGTCCATTAGAAAAGATCATATGTTATAAAATGAAACAAAAAGGATAGTTATTCTATACAAATGTAATATTATATCACTGATTGACTGTTGATGCTTAAAGTTCATACCTCAGGTTAGACAACTAATCTAAGGGAAGATTTAAAGGCATGGGACCATGTGTAGTATGTAAAACAACCTCTAAGATTTTAGAAGCTAACTCTTCATTCTATTTGGGAAATGAAAAGGGATATAAATAAAACAAAAAATAACATGAAATTAAACCTAAGGCAATAAATTATAAGATTTAGGATTTTTCATAAACTTGAATAACATAGTGAAAAACTCTAAATGTTGTAGATCAAAAAAGAGCTTAAAGGCACGAGTTAGGATATACAACATAAGCAAAGTTATACACTATATAAGTAGAAAAAAAATATAGTAAATAGAGAGAATATTAATTCCAAATAACACATAATATCATGTCTTCTTCATTATGGAGAGGGAATTGAATACAAAAGGCCGTAGAAGGCACATATGAAGCATCCACTAACATCCATGAGGTACACCTATTAAGGTTGAAAAAATAATAAATTTTGATACTATTCTCTAGTCTATAATGGATGTAGAAGAAACAATACTGTGAAAGGAAAAATCACTATCCCCTTGGCAAATGGGGAAGAAACTCAAATATAAATGTAGAGTAATTACTCTAAGATATGACAGTTGGATATTACCATACTCACCCATGATGATATTACAATTGAATATGATCTAGAAATCATGAATATATTTACCTCCCAAATCCCAAAAATAACACAACTACCTATTCCTATTATGGCTACTATGCTCAAAGGTAGCAGGGTGGCTAACTATGTGTTGGATTCTAGAGTTATTTACAAATTGATACCCTCCTTAGATGATTTTAGGGATGACATGAATTATATTATCACTTATTTGGATGGAATAATTACCTAATAGGAATGATTAACCATAGGAATGCCACATGGTGAAGCCATGATTGGATATCACAATAATTGCTCTGAATTCCCCCCTTGGTGTCATTGACCAATGGTGATGCTTTGAGGCCTATGCTAAAGTAAAGCATTTTGGGGAGCACAAGGGTGACACATGTGGATTTTAAACTCCTTTATCGTGGGATAAATATTTTTCCAAACTATATGAACATGAGGATACCACATGGAGATAATAGGAAAAGGCAAAAATAAAAATGAGGAAAGGGCCCCAAAGATAGAAAAATGGCCAAAAGGGGGAAAACACTGAGAGGCATTAAGGAACAAATCAATACTGAGTGAATCCAAAGTCATAACTCAAATTTATTAGAATTTTTTTATTATGAATTTATGATCCATAGTTTTTAGTGACTCATAGGGGAGTTTTCCTATGAATAAGAGAACTTAAAACTCTAGTGCTCAAACCAGTAGAATAAAAAGTTTTTAAAAATGAGGGGAAGATTAACACTTACAACTTTTGTAGGGCCACTTGCAAGGGTGCCCATTCTTCATCCTTTGTCTACTTATTTTTTTTAGATCCTTGAAATCTCTATCCAAGTCAAATATATCCTTAAAGGAGATGTTTCCCAGGCTTTCAACCACCACCAATATTTAAACTTCTGCTGGTGAGTAGGTGCAAAGTATTTTTCACTTTAGAAGCATTGAGCATTTGATTGAGGGTCTTAAAAATCGACTATTCATTCTACTTTTGTTTGAGTAGAACCTTGAACTAACACTTGGGGAGAATACTATTATCAACCACGAAAGGAGAGGGGAGCCCCAACTAGACCAATTTTTCTATGCATCCCTTCCTTTATTAGACCACTTGTTCTAAGGCATTAAGGAATACCTTGTATTTATTTGCTACCATATTATGACCGAAGAACTCATTCAACTTTGACACCACTTGTCTTTGATCAACTGCTCCTAGTATCTGTAAATCCTTAGGAGAGGTGCTATAAGGCTTTTAGACTAGGTTTTATGAGTCTAGGACGTTGAGGGTGATGAAGGCAATCACTTACTTTATATATGACCTCACATGAGCCATTAGCTTATATGTATTAGTAATGAAAATAAGCATCACTTTTAGGCTTGTTATCATGACCTTAATCCATTCCCACTAAGACTTGTATATTTATGGGATCAAGGTAAGGATTTTTATACCTTGAGGGTGAGTGGTGAGGTCATTCTTTAGTATCTCAATCTCTAGGTCCTTGATTAAGGAGTCTTGTTATGTCAAGTTCTAAAGTAGTTTGATGCACTTTCATGTATTCGTGTCTCTTATTAACCACATACATGCCTGATGCTATCATAATGGTCTATCCTGCTGCTGCTAGATCAAAAGAATTAAAAGGGTACTCATATTTTCCTCGAGCCTTGCAAACAATGTATAGTTGTGCAAAGATTCTATCTATCATCTCCTCCATTGTTCAGGATTCAATTTTTAGAGGATAGTGCAAGTTCATTCTCTAACATAGTAGTGACTTTAAAGACCATTATTTGGAGATCTTAGCCCTATTTATTAAGCTTCTCTAAACATTCTTGTAAATCCAAATGTCTCTATACAGAATGAATCCACTTCTTCGGCAACAGGCAACATAATGTGCTTTATATTCAATGAGGAAAATATTTCCTCAATGCATGAAAATAGTGAATGGAAATAGCCTTTATTGTCAAAACAGTAGAATACATTCCTCCAAAATCCTGATCTCTCATACTTTTTCTGTAAAGCATCAAAGGAATCAAATCTCAACCTGTACTAGGGTCAACTATCAACTCAAAGCGGTCCGTGCAAAATTTGCCTTCATGTATTCTGACGCTATGTCGATTTAATATCTTGTGTAAATGCAAAGTGATCCCCAAAATGGCTTGGGTCTCTACAATGGAACTATCAACACAAACTGTGTAAACATTGATTTTGTGTAAACACATTCTCCTCGGGCCTCATGTAAAACAACAAAGATCCAAATGCGTAACAAAGCAAACAAAGATACCTTAGTAATAAGCATTCTTCCATATTCGGCCTTGCCTAAATAGGCATTTAACTATGCCATTCGATCAAAAAGGAAGAGAGCCATACATCATAGGAAGTAGACATATTTTGAACTAAAAATCCAACACCGAGGCTATTATAGCGTACAATGGTAGTTACATAGACAAAAATACTTTCCTGGTAAGAAGCCAAAGTCCATCCATTTTCTTCATATGCTCATGTTTGCCCTCCAATGGCGAATTCTATTCTGGCCTATTTTCCTTTGTCCAACACTGTGGGTTTCTCAAATGGTTCCTCTACCTTTACAAAATCCTAGATTCTAAGCAATTCTTTTCTTCAATCACTACTCTGCATTCATCTTCTTTCTTTTTCTATTTCTTCATTTAGCCTTTCATACAACAACGTCTATATCACTGTGTCCTACCCAGATTCCACTCTAAGAAGCCCAGCTAGAAGTCACTTTGCAGGTTTAGATTGGAGATGGGCATTGGTGCCAACATAGCTTATGAGTCCCACATAAGGAATCAAATAGCTGGTAAGAAGATAATTCACAGTATTTGCATAAGGATCGAATGGAGGATTCAATGTTGTATTGAATGCAACATTGATGGCTCTGCCAAATTGTCTAGCACTCATATCTAGTTCTGCTAGCCTCTATTCCACTATTCACTACCCCTGTCAAATAGAAAACATGCCATCTATTTTCCCAAGCCAAAAATTCCCATTTAAATAGAATGGTTTGAGCTCCTCCTCTAACCTTGGCATCTTCTTTAACTACGAAATTTTATTTTCTTTTTTATGGCCCGGTCTAACGGATTTTATCAAAAGGAAATTAAAATCCTTTTCAATCTCCTTGAATCTTGCTTATCCTATAAAGACTCAACTATTCATCTAATAAGGGAATTCTTCAACTATACTTGACTCCACGCCATCCGTGGATGATTACAACAATAATAGGATTATTGAAATCCTTTGACAACTAATAAATCCATACAAAATATATTTAGTCCTTATTTCTCCTCCACATGACAAATATTATATTTGAAAATATAACTTGGAAGGAAACTTATATAATTGCTTAGGCTAATGCCTATCCAAGGCTTATTCAACTAGTCCTTGCTAGATGCTCCTACATCATACTCTCCCTCTAGAAAAAATTTGAACCTTAGTTCAAATGAAATGCTTCCTCCATGTATTAGTCTTCACTATATGCCTAGATCCTAAGGTCTTGTTGTGAATGTCAATGCTTGTGTTTGTCTTTGATAGTATTTGTCTTTCATCTTCTTGATTTTCTTCCTTTTTAAATATGTCCTTCTTCTTATTTCTTTCGCTGCTGTCATCTTCCATGTCCATTTTTCATCTTCATATGTGTCTCCAAAGTTTTCATCTTCCATACCTACATTCAAAACATTAAAAGAAACCTTAGTAGAAAAAATTTGAGGCCATGAACCCCCTTGATTGTCTTCATGCTATTCTTCTTTGTCCAAATCTGCCCTCACCATTTTTCTTTGTTCTTGACTCAATTCATTTCCCATCTGATCAATGGTGCCTCCATGTTGATATGTGTCTCTATACAACTCTCTTGGAGGATTCAACAACTTTTCTATCCTCTTCATCTCTTCACTCAACACAAGCTCATCCAAATCTTCATGTCCTATATCAAACTTAGGACCAAATTATCTTTTATCCTCTATAAATACATTCATCCACTTTATGGTTTCTTCATAGAAATCAGCTTCTTCATCATCATCAATATACTTATCAAAAACAATAGGAACACTATTACCTTGTGTCTCCTTGTTCTTTTCAAACATGTGAACTGATTTCACATCTCCACTTTCATCATCCATCCTCTTGGAACTCTCTCCTTGCTGCACATTAGTTTTCATAGACATTTTCCATTCCTTATTTTCCATAAAAAGATCATTAAATGATTCAAAAACATCATTATCCCATTCATTACAAGCAATTGACTTACCTTTCCATGTACTTGTGTCATCCTCACGCCTTTGGTTGCTTGTGTCGACCTTCACCTTCCTCCATTGAGTTCTTGGTGTTGTTACCTCAACACTCACATCTTCTCTCTTTGCCTTCTTAGGCACCCATACTTGTTTGTTCTTCTCATCATTTGTCATCTCAAACCATGTAGGCATCCTGCACCCATACTCTTATACTAGCACTTCCTGTTTCTTGGGAGTTTGCTTCTTCCACCATTTAGGCATCACATATCCATGGTTAATTAGAAACTTCACCTTTCTCTTTACTTCTCTAACATGCATATCAACAGTTTCATGTTTATAAGAAATATCAATTTTTGAATTCACTTTTACCTCCTGAATGGACTACTTCATTAGTTCTTTGACTTGCATAGCTTCTTGATTATCTATCCTTTCTTCTTCCTTTATGCTTAGCTGTTCTCTTTCCTCTTCTTGGCATTCAATGGCATCATGGAATTCATCTTCATCTTCCATCTCTTCTCTTGCTTGTAGGGGTTCCTCAACACCTTCCTCATGCATTAACCAATGCATCTCTCCTTCTTTATCAACAACAGCAAACTTTTTATTTTCTCTTATACATTCACTTATGTACTTGGTGTCTTCTCTTGCACCAATCTCTTCACTCTCCAAGGCCCTTCTCTTGACCTTCACAAGGCTGCTCATACCTGCAATTACCCATGCAAAGACAACATTAAATATAAAAACAAGAGACCACAAGGTCCCTATGAGTGCTCTCTTCATCAACACTCTTCCTAGCACTTCATCTTTTCTTTCTTCTCTTCTCTTGTTCTCCACAATGAGAACTTTCTTCTCCACCTCTTTCTCTTGTTGCTCACTTGGCAACCTTCTTATCCTCTTCAAGCCTCTATGGGCTTCTCTTTTCTTGGAAATCTCATTTTGCCTTCTTTTCCTCTACCTTAAGATATCTATTGGCCACTTCAACTTCTTCCTCATTGGCCATACCCATGCTTACATGTCCATCTGCATCCAAGACTCATATCTATTTGCAAAGTTAGCTAAATCTCTTTTCAAACTATCAATCTCTTTATCAATTGCAATATTGTCCATACCTTTCTTCTTTTGGATACTTGCTTTCTTCTTGTTACTCTCATGTACCTTGCTTCTCTATAGTGCCTTCAACAATGCTTCCATTTCTGAGATCTTCACCCAAGTCTTTACCACCTTGGTCTCTTGATCCCTTCAAGTCTATTTGTCTCACCCAAGCCTTTCTCCTTGAATGGTCTTTTGAAAATCTCCTTGATCTCACCTAGGCCTTTTGCATCCTAGTCTTTTGATCCTTTTCTCAATCCTGCAGCAACTCTTTATACAACACTTCAACAAACACAAATCACAAATCCAAGCTTACCTTGCTTTGGATCTTCCTCTTGAGCATTCACTTGCTCCCTTACTTTTGAGCTTCACTAAGCCTTCCTTGGCTTCTTTTCCTCTTAAGCCTCAATGGCTTGACTGCCTTCCTCTTCACCTGTTTACTTCTCAAACACAATAAACTCAAATCAAATATCAAAGGTTATACATACCTTTCCTCAACAAATCCCAAGAGCTTCAAGCTTTGATACCAAATTGATGCACTTCCATGTATTCGTGTCTCTTGTTAACCACATACATGCCTGATGCTGTCATAATGGTCTCTCCTGCTGCTATTGGATCAAAAGAATTCAAAAGATACTCATATTTTCCTTGAGCCTTGCAAACAATGTACAATTGTGCAAAGATTCTATCTATCATCTCCTCCATTGTTCAGGATTGAATTTTTGGAGGATAGTGCAAGTTCATTCTCTAACATAGCATCATCTTTGAAGACCATTATTTGGAGATCTTAGCCCTATTTATTAAGCTGCTCTAAACATTGTTGTGAATCCAAATGTCTCTGTCCAAAATGACTCCACTTCTTCGGTAGCAGGCAGCACAATGTGCTTTATATTCAATGAGGAAAATATTTCCTCAATGCATGAAAATAGTGAATGGAAATAGCCTTTATTGTCAAAACAGTAGAATACATTCCTCTAAAATCTTGATCTCTCATAATTTTTTTGTAAAGCATCAAAGGAATCAAATCTCAACCTATACTAGGGTCAAGTATCAACTCAAAGTGGTCCGTGCAAAATTTGCCTTCATGTATTCTGATGCTATGTCAATTTAATATCCTGCGTAGATGCAAAGTGATCCCCAAAATGGCTCAGGTCTCTACAATGGAACTATCAACACAAACTATGTAAATGTTGATTCTGTGTAAACACATTCTCCTCGGGCCTCATGTAAAATAACAGAGATCCAAATGCGTAACAAAGCAAACAAAGATACCTTACCAATAGGCATTCTTCCATATTTTGCCTTGCCTAAATAGGCATTTAACTATGCCATTCGATCAAAAAGGAAGAGATCCATACATCATAGGAAGTAGACATATTTTGAACTAAAAATCCAACACTGAGGCTATTATAGCATACAATAGTAGTTACATAGACAAAAATACTTTCCTGGTAAGAATCCAAAGTCCATCCATTTTCGATCTGTATTTGCAATTTCTTCATATGCTCATGTTTGCCCTCTAATGGTGAACTCTATTCTGGCCTGTTTTCCTTTGTCCAACACTGTGGGTTTCCCAGATAGTTCCTCTACCTTTACAAAATCCTAGATTCCAGGAAATTCTTTTCTTTAATCACTACTCTGCATTCATCTTCTTTCTTTTTCTATTTCTTCATTCAACCTTTCATACAACGTCTGTAACACTGTGTCCTACCTAGATTCCACTCCAAGAAACCTAGCTAGAAGTCACATTGTAGGTTTAGATTGGAGATGGGCATTGGTGCCAACATAGCCTATGAGTCCCACATAAGGAATCAAATAGCTGGCAAGAAGATAATTCACAATATTTGCATAAGGATCGAATGGAGGATTCAACATTGTATTGAATGCATCATTGATGGCTCTACCAAATTGTTTAGCACTCAGATCTAGTTCTGCCAGCCTCTATTCCACTATTCACTACCCCCGTCAAATAGAAAACATCCCATCTATTTTCCCAAGCCAAAAATTCCCATCCAAATAGAACGGTTCAAGCTCCTCCTCTAATCTTGGCATCTTCTTTAGCTGCGAGATTTTATTTTCTTTTTGATGGCTCAGTCTAATGGATTTTATCAAAAGAAAATAAAAATCCTTTTCAATCTCCTTGAATCTTGCTTATCCTATAAAGACTCAACTATTCATCTAATAAGGGAATTATTCAACTATACTTGACTCCATGCCATCCGTGGATGATTACAACAATAATAGGATTATTGAAATCCTTTGACAACTAATAAATCCATACAAAATATATTTAGTCCTTATTTATCCTCCACATGACAAATATTATATTTGAAAATATAACTTGGAAGGAAACTTATATAATTGCTTAGGCTAATGCCTATCCAAGGCTTATTCAACTAGTCCTTGTTAGATGCTCCTGCGTCATAGTTGGAGCACCCAATTTATATCAAAGATATTCTCATAAATTGTAGCCAATTCTGCCTTCACCTCTTATAATCTAGTCTTAGTAGCCATCTACTTATTAATGATAACTTGGAAGCTTTCCATCATGAAATAAATTTGGAGGTTAATTCTTTCTTGGTTGAGGTCAGTATCTTTGGATTTAGCCCCAACCTTGAGGCATTCAACTATGGCCTTGACCTTGATGAGCTCTTACTTGATTTTATCTAACTAATGGGATACCTTGATGTAGTTCATAGTTACTGAAATCTACATTTCCTCCATAAGCTTGACCTTTACATTAGGATGAGCTTGTCTTAGGGTAATTCTAATGGCTTAAATGTTTTAATTCCCTAGTTGCATCCATTCTTGGGGCTTAATTACCTAAGGGGTCAAATGAGAGACTAGGAAGGACTACTATCTAGGGTAATAAAATGATCACATATGGGGTTTGGCTTTCACTTTGGCCCATTTTACCCTTTTATTTTCCATCTGGGCCACATGGGCCACCCTTTCTACATCTATTTATTACTTAAGTTGATCTGATGCTTGGATGATTTCACCTATGAAATGGGTTCCTTTAGGTAGTATGAATGGGATGTATATTTGCTACTATGAAGTAGCAAACCCTAATCCTATGAGAGCAAGTGAATGAACAAGGAATGAATGAAAAAATTGTGGGATCCCACAAGGTAGGGATAAAAGTGACTATGGGATGAGTGAAGATGAGGTGGATGATAATGGTGGGGGAGTGATAAAAGGCACAAGTTAAGATATGGTAAAGGCAAAATAGAATGGGTTAGTCTTGATAGTGGGGTGAGGGGACCAAGAGAATAAGTTCCAGGTTTGGTAGTGGTAATTATCTTAGCATATAGTGGGATTTTAAAGGCTAAATAAGGGGTGATGGGAAGAGCGAGAGCACTTGATTGTGTGGTAGCTATCACCACAACTTGTGTTAGAGATATAGAGGGGGATAGGGAAGTGGTGAAGGGGGTGGAAGTAGAAAGGAGAGGACTGGTAAGTTAAGTTTTATTCTTTGGAAGGGCCATTGGTAGATTGGAAACCAGTGCCTCAGTTTACTTTATTTGAGATGACCAAGCCACGAGGTGGCCAAGTCGTACCTATTACTACTACGAGGCCATAACATAAGGGGATAAGGGTGGTGACCATGTTGGTAGGGGTTAGACCATCATGATTTTTACTTCTTCCTTTCTTGGGGAAGTGTTATTTATTTCTTCTTCTAGGGCATCTTCCACTTTTTCATCCCTAGACACCTCAATCTTTAGTGTGGACTCCCCTTCCATGATATATTCATTCTCTTTCAGGTGGCATTCATCCTACAACTCCTCAAATTTCTCATCCAAGGCATCTTTATACAAAGAAATGTATGACTCACCAAACTCACATTTGTATTTTAGGAAGGCATCTTTATTATTTTTGCTCCAGCCCAAGGCATTTAGTCATCACTTCATCATAATTGATATCTTCTTTGTGGGGTTGAAATCTCAGACATTATCATAAAAAGACTCCCACTCTTTAGGGACATCTTGAGAGATCAAGGCTAGGTCTATGTAGTTTTGAGGGATATCTTCTATGTCCAAATTCCTTTACTCTAGGTATGGTTGGGCTTGATGCTCAAGTTCATTAGTGGTCTTTAATCCTACTATATATCCTTTTGGGTCATAATTCCATCGGTCATCTATTAGGTTTAGGCCTAGATCCACCAACTTATATATAAGGAGACATTCATGGTGCCTTTTCTAGATTGTGATGCCATCCCTTGAAAAAGGAATGTCATATGGCCCCTATTTCTTCTTTCCTACCCCATAGAGGGAGTCCACATTATCAAGCTATCAAACCAACTTGAGGGTTAGGGTCTTATCAGTTACAATACATGGAAGTTATAAATGCTCCCCTATAAACCCATGTGCTTAGATGAATGATAAATAGTCCCATCAAAACCAATCAACTGGGACCTTGCTACCTTTAATCCATGCTTGTTATTAATTTGTCATATAAGGAATGACATCTTTCCCACTAAGATCTATGAGAACTAGAGCCATAAACCACTCTAAGAACATGTAGTAGTCTATCTTGATTGATAAGACATGGGTCTAGATAGTGACTACAATAATGATTTTGGGGAAAACATCTATGTTTATGGTGTTTAGCTGAAGATATTTGGAGAACTTTGAGTGCTAGTATAATATTAAGTGCATGAGTTATGATGGATACCATAAGGTCTTTCATATCAATAAATTTTGTAGCTCTTCTCTCATGGTGGAGGTGATGGCTTTGACAAAATCCATCCAAAAAATTTCCACATTCTATTTCATAGTCATGAGAAAGATTTCTCCCAACTGGAATTATTTGATGTTGATATTGACATCCATGCCCAAGATGAACACTATCATGGACAAGGTATCTTTTACATGTTGTGCAAGGAAATCTATGGGTGCAAGGGCATATGAGGCACTTCTATGATCTTTTGGTTGTGAAGGGATCTAAGGAAATGTGCCTTATCTTACACTTTGGAGTCCTATATGCTTTAAAGGATCTCAATGCTATAGATAACAACATTGAGATCATGTGGGAGTTAGATCATTGATCTAATATTATCTATGTAAATCTTGACCCTAAGGTGGGTACCTCCTACAATTTTATTGATTCAATTTCATAATTTTTGGTGTAGAGGGAGATGATCTTGGGGAAATGGTGCATGTATGGTACCATGTGATGTGCTAAGGTTTAGTCCTAAAATTTATATTTGAAGAAGGGATACTCTTTCCTACTAATTTTGTCAAGTTTCTGGGCATGAGCATCCTCCATCATATTTTGAGGGTTGTGGGCTAGCTCTAGATTGAAAATATCATCTACTGAGTTGATCACCAAATCTTTATCTTTGTAGGGTATCTTCATGGCTAGTAAGGTATTGGGGACTTTCCCTTTTACTTGGGTGGGAGCCGAAGTGTAGGATTTGCTCATGTGTATGTAAGAGGAGGGGATATTCCACTACTTGAACCATGATCTCTCTAATTTGATGGGTGATTCCCACTTCATAAAGAGGATGTAGAATCTTCCATTGCCTAAGAGGATGAAGACTAACTTTCAATATAATTCTCTACCTTTTTTGGGAAAACTAGGTCAAGGCTTTTGCTAGTTCCCTTTAGTTTTTAGGCTTCCTTTTGATTACTTCAATTTGGATGCTGTCTTCAAACACAAAAATGGCAAATGATTACTTTCATGTAGAAAGGGGTGAATTTATGCATTGGTACCACTAGGTAAGCTCATCATGGAGAATTTAAATATGAGTGCCATGATAAATGGTAAGAGAGACACATACACTTGAAGCATTATCTTAGAAGATTTGTGGTGATCCTTATGGGGAATCACACATAATGGATGATATTTACATTAATGATCATGGAAATGGGTAGATAACTATCTTTTAGATAATGTTTCAAAAATTTGGAGAGATTTAGAAGAAGATGCATGGAAATCCAAATAGTCACTTGTGTTAATGACACATATTCAAAAAAGAAACAATGAAGAAAGGAAAAAAGGGGAAAATAATGATGACGGGAAACACAACAAAAGAGAAAGGAAATTATATAATATGTACATGAGATGGTGGGAAGTCAAATTAAATGATTTTTTTTGATCATATTAACTAGGATCTCAAAGATATTGCCCTCTAAATCTTCTAGCTTGAAAGTATTTCCCTATCAATCACTGATGATGTAAAAGGGTCTTCTCCATAGAGAATCAAATTTTGCATGTTACCATTTTTTAGCATCCCTTTGGTCATATTTGAGGACTAGGTCCCTAGATTTTAATCCTATATCTGATGACTTCTTGTTGAACCACCAGTTTACTACTTTATATTGGACAATCCTTGCATCACCTATTAGCTCTCTTGACTCCTAGAGTTTGAGTAATTCAGCGAGTTGAACCTCCATCACTCCATTATCTTTGATCTTGATACCTATTAAAAGATATTTCATGGGGATTTTTGATGACAATAGCATCACCACTTTTTTATCATATACCATATCATATGGACAAGTTTTCAAGATCTTCTTGGGGGTGATGTGATATTCCCATAGAGCTATTCTCACATACAAGTGTTAGTCTCTCTGCTTGTCATTTCCTATTATCTTGATCAACTAGATCAAGTTATTATTTTTAGACTCCCCCAATCCATTTCCCTATAGGTAGTAATTAGATGATTTTTCTAGGAAAATGCCATTCCCAAGTACAAATTCAAAGATCTTAGATCTGAGGAAAGCTTTCATATTATCCAAAATGATCATTTTTGGTATACCAAACCTAGCCACAAGATCTTTATAGAGGCTAAGAATCACATTCTTGATTTCCTCTTTCACTGAGATTACTTTGATCTACCTAGTGAATTAATCAGTGGCTATTAGTATCCACTTATGACCTACACTTGAGACTAGGTTGATCATTTTGATGAATTTTATTCCCCATTGTGCAAAGGATTCATCAATCATAATAAAATTGAGTGAAATGGCCAATTTTTTTTTATTTTTTACCATGAAGAATTGACACTTCTAGCATTTTCTAATTTCTCGATAATAATATACACATAGGATTAGCTAGTAGTACCCTACTTGTATGATCTTAGTTTTAATAGTCTTGGTCAAGAAATGGTTCCCCGAAGGAGAAAAATACATCTCCTATACAATCCTTTCTTCTTGGGGATTACTAACACATCTAAGAAGTTCCCTACCAAAATTCTTCTTGAATAAGACTCCTTGCACTAGTGTATAGCTAGACCCATGTAATCTATTAAAACTTTTATTATGAGTAGGGAGACCACTAGGATACCTACCAATTTACATGAAGTGAGTATGGTTAGTCACTTAGGATTTTTTAACTTAAAAATGGTTTATTAAGGCTATTTCTATCATGTCCTATCCTTTCACTAGGAGATTTATGCACTAGGCTAGGTACTCACAAATTCCTTTTCCTCTAATTACCTTGGTTAGCCTAACTTCAATGTCATATTCTAGGACCTTGGTGATATAAGTGGCCATTTTATATATAATTTTTCCCTCTATGATGTACTCATGCACACTAAAATGCATGATGTACACCATTATATTGATATCTACCATAAGGTGCCTAAAATTTTTAAGGCCCTTAATGATAGTGAAGTCTTGCTTCTCTATAAAATTATACTTAACTTCATACCCATGTAAAATTCTAGAAAAGAATGTGATTGATTGTTCTTCTTTGCCCTCCTCTTCCTTTTGAGTTATTACTACCATAAGGCTATGCTCACTTTCATACACATACATAATGAAAAATTTAGAAAAGTTGGGGTTAATAAGCACTAGGATGGTAGATATCACACTTTTTATCTTTTTGAATGTTTCTTTCCCTTTGGGCATTCATATAAAATCTTATTCCTTTCATAGCATCAATGTGATTAGTTTGACCAATCTTATAAAATTTGATATAAATCTACTGATAAAATAGATCTTTATTAGGAAGGATTAGAATCCCTTTTTATTAACCATTAAGGCCAATTCACTTATAGATTTTATCCTCTCTAGGTTGATAGTAATCCCATCTTTGGACACTACGTATCTGAACAACTTACCTTGAGGAACTTTAAAGACAATTTTTGGGGTTCAATGACATTCTAAACTCTTGGTACTTTTAGAAGACTTTTCTAGGTGATCAAAATGGTCATATTTTCTTTTTGACAAAATGGTGAGATCATATAGATAGATGAGGATGACATCATTGATTAATCCTATGAACTCCACATCCATTACTTATTAGAATGTTACCCTAGCATTGGAGAGGCCAAAAGGCATATTCATATACATGAATTTCTCCCACTTCATAGTGAAGGTGGTTTTGTGTCGATCATATTCCTTTACCCATAATTGATTATACCCAAAGAATCCATCTAATAGGGAAACCATCTCTATGCCTACTATCATTTGGAGGATCTGATCCATGGAAGGGAATGGGTAATGATCTTTTAAGGATACCCTATCTAAGTCCCAAAATTCTATGCATAATTGGATTTCTCCACTTTTCTTCCACATAAAGACTAGGTTAGATATCTAAGTCAAATAATTTATTGGATAAATAATCTTTAAATTGATCATATTCCTCAGCTCTTAGGCAATCAAAGATTCGATCTTTGAATTTACTAGCCATTGCTTATATTAGATTAGTTTGGCTCCTTCAGTTAGGTTAATGGTGTGTTAAATGACTTCTCAATTATATCATTTTAGGTCATCATAAGTCTAAGCAATAACACCCTTATAACTATCATAGAAAGAAATAAATTATTCCTCATCTCCTTAAGGAACTTCATTTTTGACCTTTGATTTTCTTCTACCTGTAATTTCAAGTTCTTGGTAATCACCCTTATCTATGACAAACTTGTGCTTGTTATTTCTCACATCATCATAATCGAAGAGGTTTTCTAGAGTGATGAGTCCCTTTAGTAGCTTGTTGGTTTTTAGCTACATGATCTGGTCTCTAAATGCATCTTTGATCTTCAACTATATTTTCTCTATGAACTTGTAATATTGTTGAAGGAATATGGTGATTTGAGCATCACTCTCAAAAAATTTCCAATTTTGTCTATTGTTTGGGATGGCAAGCTTGATGATGATTTGCACTACTTGTTCATTGGTGAATAGGTTAGGATCTTACCATTTATATTCTATCAACTTTTACATTTGAGGCCTTAAGATGATTTGGTTATTAAAGGAATCAAAAGAATCAATTGAGTCCCATATGTAGTGATGGTAATACCTCATACATACATTCTTCACTATGGCCATCCCTTTTACTTGTCTTACATCCAATTTGGAGTCATCAAAAACCCTCAAATGCTTGATGCCCATACACTTAGTAAGGCTAAGACTATAGATCAAGGCCTCATATTTTTATTTTTTATTTGTGTAGGTGATTTGAAAGAAAAAATCCCTGAGAATCTCTTCCTTAGAGGGAGATGTTAGTTAGATATTATCTTTAGAGCTAATATTCCATTTCATGGCATCAAAATGTAGAGTCTAGAGTTGGGGCCCATTCTTCCCTTTCTTAATTTAGTCTTCTTCCCCCTTTGCGACTCTAGGAAGGACCTGGTCTTCATTGTTGATGATGTAGGTTCTGATATAGGTGGTTCAAAGTTTGAAAATGGGTCATTCTCGATGAACTCATTGATGAGGGATTCTTCTTTTAGGCTCTCATCATTTGCCACCTTTTCTTCCTCAAAGCATCTCTACATATTTTGTCTCTATCCTTAATAAATAAAGGCGTGTGTTGCCTTGAAATTCACCATTAATTCATCCACTATGTGCTTGAGATGGAGGGGATTGGATAACACCTTCAATTTTGAACCATATTTGGTCCTTAGGATCAAATGGGACTAGTCTAGTGACATGTCTCTACCAATATTGGTAGTGAAATATCTTGATAGACATAGCTTGAAGATAGGTGGGATGTCTATCCCCACAGCATCTTGTGGTACAATGATGCTTAGATAGGAATATAATGTGAGATGAAGAGCCTTAATTATTCCTAAGGTTTGAAATTTTTTCCCATATAGATGTATTAATCCCTTATTCAAGGATTTGTACTTTAATTTTAGTGCATTAGTTATTTGTTTAGACATTACCATTATGCTCATGCTCAAGTTGATCATGGAGTTTTGCAATATTTTCTTTCCCATAATTAAAGTTAGATAGAATGGGGAAGGTATTGATTTGCTTACCCCTTCTTTGGTGTTGATAAATGTGAAGGTTATCTAAAGTTGTGTGATCATGCTAGTTCCCTTCTCTTTTTCCTTTGCATGCTTTGTGGGTGATTTATTTTGCACAAGATCCTCTTCTTTCATTAAGGATTTCTTTATCAAGGTCTTCTATTCAGGGATGGATAAAACATCCCAAAGGGAAACATTAGCTAGTACCTTCTTTAGCTATTCTACCATGCTATATGACTTTAGGGGTGGGGTGTCAAGATCCTATAACTTGTTCTGTATCACTTTGCCATGCCTTTAAAAGGCTACTAGTGGAGGCTAAGGTGACAAAGCCTTTTTTAATGTTACTTTTAGCCTTACAAAGGTTTTTAGGCTCTCAACCAGCCTCTTATTTGATCATCTGAAGTTCTAAAATTTCTCTTTTAAAGGTCTATACATGGTAACCTCATTTGCAAAGATTGTGCCTTTATCTTCTACCAAGGAAAATAACACATTTTTTAAAACTATTTTTTCCTCTTGTTCTATGTACATACCCTACATTTGCGTCATTAGGATATCATTTTTAGCAATCAAGGATTGGTAGGTATAGGCCAAATTTGGAGGATTTACCTATCATCTCTATTCAGTGATCTTCTATTATAAGTTTCCTTGTGGACAATTTTGAGGCCTATGAGGCCCATTACAAGGGAAATACCATGAGTTGGAGTTATATATGAAGTTATTCTAGCTGACCACTAGTTCTCTACTCATGCTTGATGCTACTGTAAGCAATGGATCTGAGATCATGACCATTTGATTGGTAGGCTATGTCTTGTGGTTCTCTACCTGATGGTTTATTACTTAGTTGTTCAGCCCTTGGTAATTTAGCCTATGCCTCTCTTGGTACTAGTTTTACTATTAAAGAGGTCTCCTCTCTTGGTAGTTTTTGTAGGAGGGTTTTCAAGGAGTGTCTTGTTTCCTTTTGAGATTTATGATCTCATTAGAGATGTTCTTTAAAATACTCTTCATATCATTCATCTCGATAGTCAATGACGATGTGATAGATGTGTTTGCCTAAGTGGGAGGGTATGTATACATGGAAAGATGTGGGGCTCTCGAAGTTCTCAAATTTTCTTCTTATAAAGGAAATTATATCTTAAGAACACTAACATTGGTAGTTGAGGAGCAAGGCTTCCTATATCAATCATGTTGTTTTTCACCCTTATCATGTTGCTATACACATCTAGTAGTATTTGGCCTTTGAGTGATTGGATCATGATAATGATATCTAAATTGAGGGCATTTAGATAAATGACAATGGGTATCCCTGCATGTGGATAGGCTATCAATGATATTATTTTCCATGTATTTTCAAATATAGAATTAAAATCAACTGTGGGTTCTTACAAACCCATTTTGATGGTTTAAATTACTATAAAAGGGAGGATCAGTCTTCCTTCTCATTGCATTGCTCAAATAATTTATCACTTAGGTCATCCTAGGTGGTGATGGAGTTGGACCACAATTATATGTACCAATCTATGGCTCATCCTTTGAAAGAAGTAGCTAGTATCCTCAAGGCTGCATTTTGTGTGTTGATGTATTGGACAGTGCACACATTAGCCATGTCTTAGAGGTACTTAGCATCTATCTTGAAATATTCCCCTAATAATTTGGGGAGTGCCTTCAAAGTATTTGAAGGTATGGGATCCTATTGGATTTAGGGTGTCAATAGGATTAGAGGGCTACCATTATACCACAACACAAAATTTCTTGGTGTAGGATGTGCCATTTTTTATTGTTGATGTGGCTATTAATATTACAATTATTATGTAGCACTATGCCATGGGACTCTTTGGTAGGTAGGGATTCCTTAAGGTAGTACAAGTAAATTTAGATTACTCATAGTTTGTGACTTTGTTATGGGCCTATGGATCATAAACTCAAGCTCCTAGTCTAGAAAACAAGTAGATTATCCCACTAGATATGCTAGAAAAGGAAAAAAAAATATTGATGCCTAAAGTTTGCACCTCAGGTTAGACAACCGGTCTATGGGAAGCTTTATAGGTTTGGGGCCATGTGCAATCTGTAAAGCTACCTTCAATATTTTAGAATCCATCTCTTTGTTCTATTTGGAGAATGAAAAGGGTTATAAAGAAAACACCAAATAACATGAAAGTAAACCTAACTAAGGTGATGCATTGGAAGATTTAGGATTTCTCATAAAATTGCATAAAATAGCACAAAACTCTAAACACCACATATTGAAAAGGATCTTAAAGGAATGAATTATGATATACAACATAAGAAAAGGTCTATATTATATAATTAGAAGAAAAGAGAGTAAATAGAGAGAAAATTAATTCAAAATAACACATAACGTCATGTCCTCTTCATTATGGATAGGGAACTGAATACAAAATTTTAATATAAGGCACATATGAAGCATCCACTAACATCCATGAGGTTCACCTATTAAGGTTGTAGAACTAAGAACTTTTGATACTATTCTCTAGTCTATAATGGTTGTATAATAAATAATAGTGTACAAGGAAAAATCACTAGCCCCTACGAAATGGGCAAGAAACTTGAATATAAAAGTGGAGAAATTGCTCAAAGATATTATAGCTAGATATTACCCCACTTACCCATAATGTTATTTCAACTAAAGATGATCTAGAACTTATGAGTGTAGTTACTTCCCAAATCCTATAAATAACACAACTACCTCTTCTTATTATGGCCACTACACTCAAGTAGAGAGGGGTGGCTAACTATGTCTCTAATTCTAGAGTTGTCTACCAATTGATACCCTACTTGGATGAGCATGAGGATGACATTAATTAGATCAATTATCCTTCAAATGGATTGAGGGCATAATAGGAATGATTGAGTGAAGGAGCACCACATGGTGAATCCATGATTGGATATCATATTAACTACTTCGAAGGCCCCCCTTGGTGTTGCTAACCAATGGCACTGCTCAAAGGCTTATGCCAAAGTAAATTATTTAAAGGAGTGTAGGGGTGGCACATGTGGAGTTGGTGCACCTCTATGAGGGGATGAAGATTTCTCCAAACTAGGTGAGTATTGGGCCACTATATAAAGACTTCAAGAAGAGGCTGGTACATTGTGAAAATAAAAATGAGGAAAGGGGCCAAAAGGGGGAAAAATCTAAGAGGCACTGAGTAACTACTTACTACAGAGAAAATATGAAGTCGTAACTTTAATCACTCAAAAATTATCAATTTTGGATTTATGATCCATAGTGACATACCACCTTGATTATCTTATAAAAGGGGTATTTTCAATTGTAAAAAGGATGAAGTTCTTAGAGACAAATTATGTTGTAAACTTGGAGCAATTAATATAAGTAAGGAATTATACAAAAAGTGTCCTGTATTTGCTTATGTTCATTGTTATCATGGCTTCTCTCTCACTTGTTTATTCTAACTTTTAGATTTGAATAGTTCTTATGAATTCTTGGTGTGTACATTTGAATGGAGAGCTATTAACTTGTGTCAATGCTAGGTTGATTGAAAGTTCTTAGGCTCGTTTCATTTTCTTACTCTTCTTTCATTTGGGCTAATGCTATTTGCTTACAAGGGTAAATATTTAAAGTGAACCGGGTTCTTATTTTCATTATTTCCACTTAGGATTTTTCTTGATATGTGATAGGATTTGGGCTTAAGTTGTTTCATGTTACACATTGGTTAAGTGCATGTCTAGATGAAATGTGAAGTTTGTCATGATGTTTGGAATGAAGATCAACAACATTTCTTTCTACCCTACCCTTTCTTTTGCTTCTTTTTTAACCTAATCACCTTATTTTATTTTTTTAAATATCCATCTTAGATTAGTTCTCAGATTAATTATTGATCATAATTCACTGTTATTAGCATAGATACTCCTTATTTTACATAGATATACAATTTGGTCATGGTGGCTCCTAACCACCAAATAATATAAATATTGTGAAACAATAACTTATTATACCTTTATTTCATCAAAGATAATAGGATTATCACAACCTTCAATTAATATGTTGAGTTCTTATGAATTCTAAAATAATAAGTATTTCTTAAACACTCTAGGCACCTGTGGTACACATTTAAGCATAAAAAATTTCCCTTTAGACTAACCTTAAATTCACTTACTTTCTAACCCTATAAAAACACATATATCTATGCATGTATTCAGACTCTTATCCTTTTGAGATAAATACTTAATAATATGGCCCTAGGACCCATTATTTAATAATAATAATATATATACACACTCTTCCAACACCAAACAAGTTTGTCTATGGTGATGCTTTTCTTACACATGTACAAACTAGGCTAAGGGAATCCATTTCAGTTTGGAAATAGGATTAATCCATATTGATCTACCTTTCCAAACTTCTCATCCTATCCCATTATTTTACCCCTCTTAATACCCATATAATAATTTGACACCACACCCCCTTCCTTCACAACCCACATATTTAGTTGTTACATAGAGCAAGTAGGCATCTATCATTTGTGTTGCCTATATATATTCTCTATGTTAGAGGTACAATCACTAGGGGTGAATAAATGAGACCAAATAATCTAACTTAAATTCTAATCTTTAAAAACACTTAATCAATTACCATAATCATTCACGAAGCATACACATCATTCATAACAATGAATAAGAGAGACAATGCAAGATCAATCACATAACACATGACATACATGGGAAACCCTCTTGGAGAATAAAACCCACTGAAACGTATAATTGGAATACTATCCTATAATAAAAATAACTAATTTAGACCATCTAAAAATGACCAAGGAACTACAATACCTATTTAATAAGACTATAATCCCATAAGGCGGTGCCACACCTATCTAGATGAACTACAACAACTAGGATTTTATCAAGTTTTACCTTATAAGGAGATTGAAAAAACATTATATGTTGAGATGCCACAAAAACACCTATGAACACATCCAATTTTGAACTAATTTCTTCAACACCTAATGATGGATCTCTACTTATCACTCTTCACCTTCATTCCCACTCAATCTATAAGAGTACTATTCTGTTAACAAAATTATGACCTATAGGTCATAAAAACAATCCTCAATCTATTCTACTCTTCAAATCATCTTTATGGTACTATACCCCTCATTTTATGCACAAATCACACTCAATCCTCTCTCAAAACTCTCCTAAGTCTCTTTCTTAAAGTCTAAAAATCACCATCTTTAATTTCACTATTTATAGAACATTAATGATCAACACCATCTTGGTTGGCCATTAGGCATGCCTTAACCCTTAAGGCATCTATCTCATCAATAAAAGGATAAAAAAAATCTTCATATGTAAACTATATCATCTATGTGTCACCTTTAAGTAGCTACACCATTTAATAAGGCCCTTATATCTCTTTTAGGTATCATAGATACCTATTCACCCATTTAGCACTTTATCGATCAAAATAAGAACACATAACCACTTAAAAATACATGGGTCCATTCATTATGTCCCCTTTTACATACTCAAATTATCATATTCATATTTTCTCACATTTTTATATTCTCAAAAAACTCAAACACTAACCTGGTGCATAGGAACATTATGAACAAACACACAGTCAACTTCTTAACCTTTGTTCATACAAAATATGATTGGTCAAGCCTTAATAACGTACAAATACCATACTCATGGAGTAAAAAACACTTCCCAATATATTATTCATCAAGATATATTTAAACCATATCAAAACAAGCTCGAATATCCTTCTTGGTTCACTTTTAAAATAAGCACAAACACATAGTCAACTTTGAACCATAATATCCTTGACTGTACATACTTAGAGATCTTCAAATTAGGTTTATTAGATGTGCCATGGAGTCCTATTCATATTTTTTTCTATAGTACTAGAATATTCATTTGATATCAAAAGTTATATTCTAAATCTTATAGATGAGTTTTTCCCTTTGCTAAATTCAAATATTTAAATACCAATGGTCATAGTTAAACTTTGAACATGATGCTCACATCTTGTGTCCTCGCTATTCAGATTAAATACACATCATTGATATTTTTTGATATTTAAAACATAGGTGATAATTATTAAATGTTAAACCTTAGTCAATTGGACCTTATCTCATGCAATATTTAAATGTTGACTACATGCACTCCATCGATCTCTACAAATCAACTACGTCTTTAACTATCAATGCTCACTATTCGATCAATCTATAAAAACACCTGAACACCATTAGATCCTTATCATGTACCATTAATTAGTAATTAAACATCATGAACCTATCCTCATCTCACTACTTTACATTTTGGAGTAACATGCACTATTGATCTTGCTTGAACTTTAACTCTTTCAAAATTGACTATGGGAACCCTATCAATATGCTTATAAGGCCAACTTTGGATAGACATATATTTTTTTCAATCAATGTCATATCCCAAAAATTATACCATATGTTCTCCTTTAAAATATGAATCCAAAAATGTATCAATATAATCTTGAAACCTTCATTCATATGAGATATAATGCTAATAATATTCCTTCTCAAAATCTTCTTTCACAGAGCCAACTATGTCGAAAACCTATTTGGGAGGCTAACTTTGAACAAGCATATATTTTGATGCACTTCATCACATGATCTAGATTTTATCATCAATCAACTAGGAATAAAATTAAACCAACCCATATGATCATTTTATCTTGAAATTACCACATGTGCAAGATATGACACCATAAATATACTTACTTAGCTTAATTTAAACATAGAAAACATTATCAAAATGCACGGGATCCCAAATTTGCATATGCATATATTTTATCGCACTACATCACATGACATAAAATTTGGCACATAAAGACTAGGTAAAATTTTTAACAAACCCATATGATCACCTTCTCCTGAAACATCCACACATGCAAGATATGCCTCCATCAAAATTCCTACTCAGTTATTTATGGCCACATGCAAATTTGGCTAAGTTTGGGAAAACAATGAATTTTTACTACGAAGTCAAATTTTCACCCTCATAACTTTGACCATGATTTTATGCATGAATTAAGGTATGGATCATAACAAATAAGGACTAATGTGATCAAAACCATATGACCAATTCCCCTTGACTCATTCCCATGTGGCAATGGTGATGTCACCAAATTGCCTACTTAGACTTTATGCCACTGGACCCAAAATGTCTAGATGAAAACTATGGACTACCAGATGAATTAAACTTATGTACATAATATATACAATCATATATAACATATTAGGGACCTCTTTCACATGATGCAATCACATACGCATCCCTGAACATTTCTAATCATGCCAAAATTGAAGATCAACCAAGCCTCCTTTAAGCACACTAGGATAAGCACATTGCATACTTTGTCATTTTTACTTAGGATATCAAATAAATTCATCCACTCAAAATGAAACCTCCATGAAATAATTTATAATAATCCAACAATCTCCACCTTTTTCATTAATGTCAACAAGCTTTCATATATAGCAATATACAACTCACCTTCTCTCTCTTCAAGCACTCCCACAATAGGAACTTTTTCCCCCTTTGACACAATGACAAAGTGGGAACCAATTGATCCTAAGGACCTAAAAATACTATCAAATAGGAAAGGAATTCCTTACAAATATGATATAAAATCCCTTGTACTTTTAGCCTACCTCTTCTTTACTTGAAAACATCCTTCTTGCTCCATGCCAACACTCACTTTAACCAAGCTCTGCAACCAATGAAGAAAAAATTCATAAAATACTTATAATTGATGTAAATTATTAGGAAACATATGAGAGGGACTCCCCCTAATATTTTTTATCCATTTCACCTTTTGAGCATATTCAGATCTCTACAGACCATGAATAACCAACATACAGGATTACTAGCCTTCTCTATCAAACCATCATAAGAACCATCAACAAAACTTCATGATACTCAACAAATAGGAAAAATGCTACCAATCAACCTGAGAAATCTCCTTGAAGCAAACATACCTTTATATTTTTTATAAACTAATAAAAATCACTCTTCTTCAAACTAGGCTTGTCTAGCCTCCTTGTAGCCTTACCTGGAAATTGCAGAGCCCATAATTTTTAGTAGACACATCTTCAAGACCTAAAACTTAATATCTAGAACACTCTAATGTTCCCCCTCAAGTAGACAAATTTGAATCAATAATATCATCCTCTTAAACATATTTCCTTCACAAACATACTAGCCAATTAACCTTCCATATTGACAAAAACATGAATAACTTGAGGCATAAACCTTAAAATATATATGAAGCTTGATTTGAAAAACTTTTTAGCCCATTAAATAAATTAATAATCTAAAAACCTTAATTCACAAGGCATACCAATTCTATAACATAGCCCAAAGCCCTATAATCTCAAAACAAATAAGGTCAACAAACCTCCTTCTAGTTAACTCACACCTTTGAAACTTCTTACACACTTGGAGACACCCATCACACATTTATAGACCAAAATTTGAGCTTCCACATCATTGGGAGTCTTTACTTATTATAACTAATTTTATAACTTGTAATCTCTTAAGCACAAACTAGGAAACCCAAGAGCTAACAAAAATCTCTAAATTGACTTCAACATACCTTCAGATCACAAAATCACCTAGAACATGCTAGAATAAGGTTAACAAAACTTTATATGTAAAAATATTATCTTGACAAATAAAAAATCCTCCTTTACCATTATAAAACATTTAATCTAACCCTACATACTACTCCATATACAATTATCAACACCATAATATCACCTTAGCATATTTTCCATCTGGTCATCCCTATTCTAATTGAGAACACTCAACTCTAGTCTTTTAGGAATTTTCAAGAACACCATAGCAACACTTTATTCTCTATTGAAAGGAGTCTCTTAACAATCATATAAAAAGACCTTCTCTACACCATAATTCTCTAAAACAAGAACTCTTCATATTCCTTCTCTTCCTTGGTCATCTAATAGTTATAGTTATTCTTCTTTGGTTTAAGTGAAATGACTTCCTCATCCATTACAACATTCTCCTTTTCTTCTATGATTGAATTATCAAAACATGGAGACAACATAGATTCATGACACACCTTTTCATATGTAGAATCTTCCTTATAGCTTGGAACCTCATCACTAGGAATTTGTTTAACAAAAGTAGGATGTTCACTTGGATCTATACATATCTTAGAATTAGCTTCAACCATCACCTTGGTATTCTCTTTGAGCTTGGTCTATTCATTCTTAACATGAGAAGACAATGAGACCTCTTGGCACTCTAAATTTTGTAGGTTTCTCCACAATAGTAAATTCATTACTTGGACCTATAACTCACCATAAATCACACTTATCACCTTTGGCTTCCATGTGTTAACTTTCCTTCTTCCTTTCATTCTAGGATAATGATTGAACTCATTTTGACTTGATGGTCTTTGTTTGTAGAATATATCAATGTGACCTCTCTATTCACAATTATAGCACACCATACTCTTTGATGGAAACATAGTTTGTCTTACCATGTTTGGATACAAAAATGCAATGTGTCCTATGTTATGACAAATGAAACAACCTCATCCTTTTGAAGAGAACATAGCTTTATTAACCTTATGTAGATAACAATTTTCAAAGTGTCCCACACCAAGACAATTGAATCACATAAGTCTATTCACATTTTTTGACTATTAACCCCCATCATAGTTCTATGCAAACTCATTTCTAATAAGTCTCTTCCATTATCTATCCCTATGACCAAATTAATTATATGTGTAATAATAACCAATGAATATTACATACCTCATGTCATTTGGTTATTTGATCTGACTTGTCTTCATTCTACCAATACCTTTAGTCCTTGTCTGATGATTTGTCTTCAAAGTATGATTATCCTAGTTCACATTATTCTTCATCTTATCTTGAATTACATTCTTTTGTTCTTATTCATATCCAAGACTAATTATATCACTAGAATGATTTTGACCACTTAGAATATTTTCTAGATCCCATGAGATATTTTCAAATATCATAAATGTCTTCATCTTACTGGTTATCTTTTCTAGCTCATATTTCAAAGACTTTAATTAGAAAGATACCTTGAACTTTCATCTTCTGTAGCTTTTAGGATTGTAGACAGAATTTACAATTAGAAATTGAGATGATTTATCATATATTCGTGATCTTTGGTGTCTTTATTCAATCTTGCCTCATACACACTAAATTTCTCTTCATAGTCCTTGAGTTTAGATTTCATCTTCTTATTGATCTTAATCTCAATCTTCAGTTCTTCAAGAGAATTCATCAATACAGTCTCATATTCCACCTCATCTTCATCATCATTTGAAGCATTCCAAGTAGACACCTTATCACACACCTTCTAATGTGATCAATTTCCTTCCTTAGCATTGGACAAAGATTCATATTCAGTAAGACCATCATCTTCATGATCATATTCTAAGTCATTATCTTCACTCTCATCTGATGAGTTGCTATCTTATTTGGTGTAAAGACTCTTCCTGTTCCTGAAGGATTTCTTATTTTTATGCTTTCTAAATCCTTTTTTCTTGTATGTATTCTTGTCTTCATCTTGGCCTTAACTATGCTTTTCATCAACATTCTTCTCATGCTTATGAGGTCACTTTCAAGTAAAATGTCCTATCTCTCCATAGTTAAAACATTTGATGGGTAGTTTAACCTTATACTTCCTTGAGCCTATGTTTAATCTCCTATTTATCAAATAAATTAGTTCTTCATCATCAATATTAGATATGTCATCCTATTTGAATTTATTACCTTGGAACTTCTTCTTAGTAATCATCTCTATCTTGAATATAGCTTCCTTCTTTGATGTTATATCATCATTTACTCTAATCTCATATATATTAAAGGTGTCATGAAATTGATCCATATTCAACTAAGTAAGATCATGAATCTCTTCTATATTAGATACTTTTGGATCAAACTTGAGAGATAGAAACCTTAATACCTTTTGGATTATCGTAGCCTCTTCAATATTCTCTCCAAGACCTCTAATGATGTTTAGTCTCATCAAATTTTCGAATAAAGGATGCCATAGAATCTTCTTCCTTCATCTTGAGACTTTAAAATTGTCTTATATGAGTCCAAAACATAGCAAGTGTGACCTTTGAATCTCCTTCAAAAATTATCTGCATGTTGTCCCATATCTCTTTAGTAGATTTACAATGGATTACCTTGGTGTATTTAGTTTTTAAAAAGCAATAAGTGATAGCATGTATTACCTTATAATTATTCTCAAATAGATTCTTGTGTACATCACTAGATAGAGTAGTAAGAACAACATATCCATCCAGAATAAATTACCATACATCAAAACCTAGGGACATAATATATGTCCTCATCCTTGCACTCCAAAAAGCATAATTGGATCCATTAAACATTGGTGATTGATTAGTAGAGGAACATGTTTGATGACTACCCATATTGTACCTTGGATCACCTTGAAGATTTTAAGCCTTTACTAAAGGACCGACTCTGATACCAATTATTAGAGGTATAATCATTGAGGGGGGTGAATCAGTAAACCCAAATAATCCAACTTAAATTCTAATCATTTCAAATATTTAATCAATTACCAAAAACATTCATGAAGAATAAAAATCATTCATAGTAATGATCAAGAGAGATAATGTAAGATCAATCACATAACACATGACATACATATGAAATCCTCTTGGGGAATAAAACCCACTAGAACCTATAATTGGACTTTTGTCCTATAGTAATAAGAACCAATTAATACCATATACAAATGATCAAGGAAATTAAATGCCTATTTAGTGAGACTACAATCCCACAAGGTGATGCCACACCTATATAGCTGATTTTAAATAAAGACTAGACTTTTAACAAGTTTTACCTTGTAAGGGGGTTGTAACCACCTTAGATGTTGATCTGCCACAAAAATTATTAGCTAAATTTGACTTTTAGGTCAAATTAGGGAACCCCTAGTAAAAAAATTGATTTTTAGGACTATAAGGGGGTGTAATGTATTGTCATGAGATGTTTTATATGTCATTTTATGTCAATTAATGTTGTACTATCTTTGGTTAATTAGTTTCTAGATTTATTTATCATTTTAGGTCATTTTAAGGGTAAAAATAGTGCATTTAATGATTTATACACATTTATTGGGAAATTCACAAGTTTAAAAATATTATTTCATGTCCCATGTGTCCTTATAAGTCTTAGGTAACTAAGATAACTAAAAATATTGTAGGTTGTTTAGAGAAAAGTTAGTTTTCCTAAAGAAATGGAAGCAAATGGCACTTGTATAGCCTCCGTAGGAGGTGTGCCACTTGGAAAATGGTGAAAAGTGTCTCTTCATATCCCCCACACTCACTTCCATTCCTGAATTTCTTTTCAAATTCCATTTTTGTCCCAAAACCATTATACTACATTTTTGCCCTTCTTGTTAGATTGAAATGACACTCAGGTTTTTGCTTGGTATGGTCAACACAAGGGGTTTCAGGTCAAAAATTTATAGGAGGTGATATTAAACTTATGGAAATCAATTTTCATATCAATAATTTTTATTTTGGTTAACCATGCTTTATGAACCATCCATTTGAAGTTTAGCTTCCAAAACTGCCTACTAATCTATGCACCCTATCAATTTTCTCTTGGTTTGAATATATCCATACAAACCAATTGATAATATTTAATTAAAAGGATTTTTTACATTCATATTTACATATCCCATTCTTTTTTTCATGTTTTAAGATGTTTTTATGAAAAAATTATTCCAAGTTTGTAGACTGGTCCTTTCTATGTTGATTGGTAGTTTTCCTCCATTTTGAGGAACTCCATGTTTTTTCATGGATTCACATGGTTATGATAGTTTAATTATATTAACCTAATTTAAATTTATAACATAAATTTAAAATAAAATATTCTAGGAATTTTAATCATGTCTAACTTACCTTTCAGTTGCCATGAATATGTTCACATACAGTTGCATGGAGGACAATTTCACATTGAGTGGGATATGTTATTTATTTATTTATATCCATTAAAGTTTTAATATGATTTTTTAAGTATTAATATTATTTTATAGACTATTTTAATTTAAAATTCTATGTCTATCACCTCAATCATGCTCATAATTTGCCTGCATACAACTCATTCACACCTATAGAGGCATTCGTGTAGAGTCTCACATTGAAAATGGAGTGTGAGGTCTTGTTTAGTATTGAATTAACCTTGAGAGTATATTTTTATCCTTAAGATAAGTTCAAAACTTATTTGAGGTCAAAGTATTTATCTTTCCCTACCTTTTGAACTCACTACCTGCATATTGAAGGATGGTCACCTACAAGTGACAATATAAAGAGCAAGAGTCATAAGAAAGAAGTTGAAACATGTGAATCAACCCTCTTTGTAAGGATTTATGTGATGAAAAAACCATTATTTAACTAATTATATATTTATTTTTACAAGGATAAATGTAAATTAGGATCAAAACTCATGACTGAATATAGGGACCAAGTTCCCTAAAAATAGAGAACAAAGACCTTGGAAGGTTTTGGGAATGACATTTAACATAGTTGTATGGAGAAATGATGCATTATAGTGACTTTGTTTTTTATTAATATAATAATAAAAGATACATATCAAATTATAAGGGATAATGAGTTGTAGAGGAGGATATTTTGAAGGTCTAAAATGGTCTTAAAAATACAGAATTCTCTCAATGTTATATATAGTCTTAAGTCCAAAAAGGACCTTCCTTCAACAAAATTGAAAAATAAAAGTATGCCTTCATGAGGGGTGGTTTAAAATGTTTAAAAATTACATGTTTATTATATAATATCATCAAGAGGATATTTATCATGTGTTTTTATTCTTAGATCATTCTTAGTCTGCACACAGGCCTAAATGCATCTACAACCAACATTAAGTGACTGAGACAAACATTGACTTAACTATGGGGGTTTTTAGGGTGTTTCAACCATTAAAGGAAAATTAAGGTATTAAAATATGTTATCACACATTTTTTTGAACTAAATTTTTCAATATTAATCTTCACCAATATGACTAGGTGCCCATTTAAGGAGAGAAGTCACCTACGGGTAGGGGCTACTTTTGAGGGAGAAAACTCAGTTTTGGGTTTCAAGGGGCTTGAAAAAAGAGGTTGGAGGGAGAATAATATGTTAATAAAAAAATGATAATTTTCATGAGTATCATTATTACCTCCATGATGTTATCAAAAATGTAAATCAAACACAATTAGATCTCATAGAGCCCTAGATGTAACTTACAACTAGGTCAAGAATGGATACAGGTAGTGGACTGAGGAGTAAGAATGTGAAAGTTATAAAGGAATTTAAATGACCATAAATGATCCAAAAAAATATAAAAATTAACTTTAGACTAAGTATTAGGTTTTAAAATCCATCTTCAAAGCCAAACCATTATATAATACATCTACAAGTTCCTGTATAAGCCAAACACAGTCAGGCAAGATGACTCAGCTTTATAAATTCAAGAATATGGAAATGTACTTGGAGGGTAATATTGTTATAATGAGGTTTGGAGTCACTATAAAATGGACATGAAAATGTACATGTGAATTTTATAATGGATATGGAATAAAGGGAGGGTTTTAAAAAGTGCATACACAGTCTACTCTTGGAACCCTACACTTTCTTACTTCTCTAGAAATCCATTTGGAATTTGAAAAGGAGGTCATATGACTTATTTATAAGATAATTTTTTTTTCAAGTAATCCTTTCCAATTTTATAACCCTATCTAATACCTATTTTTTATGAAAAAATAGGGTAAGTTTCCCCTATTTTGTCTCAAATAGGGGGCACTTCTTTAGATGTAAGAAGCTGGTAGATTTGGAAAAAAATGTATAGAAGGATGAGTCAATGATGTTTTTAACATTGAATTTTTTTTTTAAGATTTTGGATACATCTAATTCATCATTATATACCAAGAAAAAGGGGATAAATCTAAACACAAAGGCCCAAACTATAAGGTTTGTAGTCAAACCTCCTTGATCAGGACTAGGCCTAAAGACCAAATGTATAACAACTTTCATTTATAGTATGGAATGAAAATTATAGTGAGTTTGGGAATGTATATCGAGGAAAAATAGAGTTTTATAGGCTATTTATATTTAAGGAAAGCTATCAAAGGCTAGTTTGGGATTAAATTATAGTCAGGCCTAGAAATCAAGATTAGGCCTAGTGACCAAATGTGATGACCTTTCCATTTTGATCCTAAGTTATCCTTCCAAGTTGTTTTAATCATGTTTGTAGATTAATAAAAAATATTATTGATTTTTTAGAGGTAGATCAAACATCAAGAAATCCATTCTTGACTCAAGGACAAACTCAAGCCTGTGAAAACAAGGGAAACAAGCTTGAATTGGCATGTTTGATCACTCATATCTCACCTGAGTTTTGGCATGGGATTTCAATGTATTTGGAGATGTTATAAAGGTCCATAAACACAATTTTTGTTATTTTTTTTGACTTTTGTATGTCCAAACTTTATGAACCATCCTTAAGACCAAAAATAGGCCTAAAACCCTATTAAACCCTTGCTAAGGACCAATTTTGGGAAATAGAGTTAAATAGAAGATAAAATTAAATATTTTGTATATAAATATGATTTAATGCTATATATTAATCCCTCAATATACTTCACACCAAGATGAGTTGTATGAACTTGTATGGATGGGGGTAGAAATAGGGGTTTTCTCACTATTTTATGTACTATGTAGGCTATAGGAGGATTTAAGAGATGAAAAAAAGTTTGGATGGAATATTACTACTTAATATAACTATAAATACCCATTTAATTCCCTCAAAAAACTTTTAAGTACCCAAACTAGGTGGTCCAACTCAGCTAGTTAAATCTAGCATATTGGACAAGATAGAGAAGAAGATGGAAAACTTAAAGTGAGATGAATTTAAGGTGTCCCTAATTATTATAAGTAAATGAAGGGAATTTAAAATTTTAATTAAATCCATGCCATGTATTTTTATGGGAAAATTATGCCAATTTTAAGGTGAAGTGTATAGGGTGCATAGAAGGGTAATTTTTTGGATAGTGGATGATAATGGCTCACTTTTAGAGGATTCTAGAGGACCAAGAATGAAACCAATGAATGGAGAGAAATTTATGATAGTTTAAAATTCCATTAAAATCATTTTTACTGCTACTCATCAGTTATATTATGTTAAAATAACTCCAATCATGAAGGTAATGTTTTTGTGCAAAATGGAGAGTTTTATGACACTTTTCATGAAGTTTATGGATTGGATTGACATTTTTACTAAATGAAATTACAAATTTAGAAAAATATAATATTTTAATTAATTAATAACTGATTTTATTAGCTTTAAAATGTCCCTTTTGACCCTTTTACTTCTCTCTCTCTCTCTCTCTCTCTCTCTCTCTCTCTCTCTCTCTCTCTCTCTCTCTCTCTCTCTCTCTCTCTCTCTCTCTCTCTCTCTCTCTCTCTCTCTCTCTCTCTCTCTCTCTCTCTCTCTCTCTCTCTCTCAAGTTTTATAAGAACTAGCCATTTTGGCATTGTAGGGATGCTCTACCTAAGTATGGCAAAGACCTAGTCATTTGTATAAATTTTTATCAATGAAATGAATAAGTGTTACCTATTAATTATTTTTCACTTGAATGATGAATCTTGATTAGTGAAGACTATGGATTCCTAGCATGTGGTCTCATTCTTCCACCTTGTTTTTAGTTGGAAAACTTTTCTTCTAAGTCATGTGAAGTGTTTTGGGAGATGTAAAATGTTGAGTGAGTTAGTATTTTAATTATTTAAATTCAATTCCTCTTATCTATTCCTCCTATATTCACACATTCATCCATGACCTCACAATGTAACATTGATGTGAGAAGATGAAGATTGAAGGAGTGTGTGTTTTAGTTTGTTTCTTGGTCTCAAGTGTAAAATGTAATTGGTTGGAAGTCATCAAATTGACTTGGTGTATCACATCCTTAGTTTATATTTTATTTCATTTATCTCTCTAAATTTTCACCCCCTAATTTAGTAGTAGGTTCAATCTTAAGTGATACATCTAGGGAACTATTCCTATTTAGTGACACCTCATTCTTCAGGTTGACCACAAGCCTAGAGGTGATTCCATTTTGCCACTTAGATGAGGAGATATTTTAAATCTCCTAAAAAGATACAAATCTAAGTGACAAAAAAACACCTATGAACACATCCACCTTTGAACTAATGTCTTTAACACCTGATGATGAACCTCTACTTATCACTCTTCACCCTTCCTCACACTCAATCTATAGGAACACTTTTATACCAACAAAATTATGACCTACAAGTCATAAAAATAGTTATAAATATATAATTATCTTAAAATCATCCTTAGGTCACTCTACCCATCCTTCACTCCACAAATCACACACAATCCTCTCTCAAAACTCTCCCAAGTCTCTCACTCAAAGTCTAGAAATCACCAAATTTGATTTTACTATTTATAAATCATTTATGATCAACACCATCTTGGTTAGGAATTAGGCATGAATTAACCATTAAGGAATCCATATCATCAAGACACAACTCAAAATCAATCTTCATAGGTTATCCATAGCATTTATGGGTCACCTTTAAGTAGTTACACCTTTTAATAATGCCCTTGTAGCTCTTATATGTCTCATGGAGACCTATTCACCCATTTATCACTTTATCGATGAAAAAAACAACACATGACCACTTAAAAATACATGGGTCCAATCAATATGTCACTTTTTACATCTTTAAATGATCACAATCATCTTTTCTCACTTTTTGTGTATACTCAAACAAATCAAACATTGACCTAGTGTATAGGAACATTATGAGTAAACACACAGTCAAATTTTTAACCTTTATTCATGTAGAATACAATTGGTCAAACATTTATAATGCACAAAATCCATCCTCATGGAGTATAAAACACTCCCTAATATCTAATTCATCAAGATATGTCAAAACAAGCTTGAACATCCTTTTTGGTTCACTTGCATAATAGGCACAAACACATAATCAACTTTGAACTACAATATATTTATTTTATACACTTATAGATATATAAATTATGTTCATTATATTTACCATGAATTACTCTTAATATTTGTTTTTAAAAGTACCAAAAAATTCATTTTGGATCAAAATTTATAGTCCAAATCCTACAAACTAGTTTTTCCCTTTGCTAAATTCAAATATTTAAATGCCGATAGTCACAGTTAAACTTTGAACACAATGCTTGCATCTTGTGTCCTCACTACCTAGATTAAATATTCATCGTAGATCTTTTTTGATCTTTAATATATAGGAACCAATGCTCAAATATTAAACTATAGTCACTTTGACCTCATCTCATGTAATATTGAAATGTTGACTTGACGTGCTCCATTGATCTCTATGGATTAACCAGGTCTTTAACTATCAATTCTCACCATTTGATCAATCTATATGAATGCCTAATCACCATTAGATCCTTATCATGTATATTTTCTTAGTTATTAAACATCGTTCACCTATACTCATTTCACTATTTCTTGACTTCTTGGAGTAATGCATACAATCGATCTTGCTTGAACTTTAACTCTTTCAAATTAACTATGGGGACCCTTTCAATATGCCTAGAAGGATAACTTTGGATAAATATATATATTTTTTTCAATCAATATCATATAACTTAAATTTCACCATATGTTCTCCTTTCAAATATTAATCCAATAATGTATCAAATTGCTACTAAAACCTTCATGTGTGTGAGATATAAAACCATTAAAATGCCTTCTCAAAATATTCTATCACAAAGCCAACTATGTATAAAACCTACCTCAGAGGCTAACTTTGAACAAGCATATCATTTGATGCACTTCATCACATATCTAAATTTTAGTGTAAATCAACTAAGATCAAAATTAAACAAACTCATATGATAAATTTATCTTAACATATACACATGTGTGACATATGTCATCATTAAAATGCTTAATCAACTTAATTTGAACATAGAAAACACTATCAAAATGCCTAGGAGCCCAACTTTTCACATGCATATATTTTTTCATACTATATGTCATGACTTGAAATTTGGCACATAATAACTAAGTAAAAAACTAAATAAACCCATATGATCACCTTATCCTAAGACATCTACACATATGAGATGTACCTCCATCAAAATTCCTACTCAATTATTTTTGGTCACATGCAAATTTGGCTAAGTATGGGAAATTAATGAATTATGACTAAGAAGATAACTTTGCACCCTCATAACTTTGACTACACTTTGATGCATGAATTTAAATCTAGCACATAGTAACTAGTGACTAATTTGATCAAAACCATATGAACAACTCCCCTTGATTCATTCCCATATGGCAATGGTGATGTCATCAAACTACCTACTCAAAATTTTTACCATTGAACCTAAAGTGTCTAGATGAAAACTATGGACTACCATATGAATTACACTTATGCACATAATATATAAAAACATAGATAACATCTTAGGACATTTTTAACATTATCCAATAACCATAATTATCCCTAAACATCTATAATCATTCCAAAATTGAAGATCAACTAAACTTCTTTTAATCACACTAGGACAAGTACATTGCACACTTTGTCATTGTTACTTAGGCTATCAAATCACTTCATCCACTCATAAGGACACCTCCATGACATCATTGACAATAATCCAATAGTGTGTGTGTGTGTGTGTGTGTGTGTGTGTGTGTGTGTGTGTGTGTGTGTGTGTGTGTGTGTGTGTGTGTGTGTGTGTGTGTGTGTGTGTGTGTGTGTGTGTGTGTGTGTGTGTGTGTGTGTGTGTGTGTGTGTGTGTGTGTGTGTGTGCATGCGTGCGTGCGTGCATGTGTGCATGCGTGTGTGTGTGTGTTATAGGAAATATAAAATAGTAATCCACTGATAGTAGGTTTTGGTGGGGAGAGTTAAGGAAATTCAGTAATGGAAGTCTTTAATTTTAGTTATTATCAAGATAAGGGTGACACAAAACCACCTACCAGATTCAGGTTTCATACTATTGATGAAGATATCATCACATATTATCTTATGAGAAAGGTTTTGGACAACAACTTCATAGGCTGAGCCATTATTTAATTTGACCTTAATAAGTGTGAGACTTGGAATTCCCCTAGTATGTTTGATATCTTTCTTATATGTTACTATGTGTATATTCTAACACACCATTTCAAATCATCATCTAGATTATACACATCCATTTCATTTCATATCATTATTCATATACTATGTATATCATTTCATATCATCAATATACATACTATGTTAATGTACCCACACACCCATTTATTTTCACATCATCAATATGCATACAATGTTAATATTCTCACACACCCTTTTATTTCATATTATCATCAACATAACATCCATATATATGATATCTATATATTAATTATAGGTCACATGCTCATTTTATTTCATATCTTGTATACATATTATGTTTTT